>QMIH01001681.1:134009-145037 GCA_003987875.1 Clarias batrachus | reverse complement strand
GAGACAAGGCACTGAGGCAGATCTTAAAGACACAGCGTTCTCATTAATTCTTATTTATAAGGTGAGAGTCAGTAAACAAGGTTGGTGGATTTTCTATTTAAATAAACACATGATTAGCTGATCAGTTTTATCAATAACGCTTATCGTTTTTATTTTTATTTTCAGTTTCCCCCAGAAACAGATCGGCTGATTACTGTTCAAATATTTAAACCACATCTTTTTGGCAGATCATATTAATAGAAAAAACATATACTGATTGACAACTCTGATGTTTTCTCAAAGTGTAAAGTTTCAACAAAATGGACCCCCACCTCTCTCTCTCTCTCTCTCTCTCTGAGTGTGATGTGTTATATAACTCTTCACTTAACACCTGAGATTTGACTTCAGATGGGAATCCTCAGGACCACCAGCTCTCCCGGAACAATGCGAGTGTGGAGAGCTAAGTGATCGTATCCCTGACCACAGAACTGTATCATAGATCTTCAGCCTGGAGCAACAGCTTCTGATACCTACGTCTATGTTCTGTCCATCCCTGAAACCCCTGCTGTAGAGGAGTATGTGGAGGAGGGGTAGCGGCTTTAAGGTTTATCTGCATTTTTACTTTTCCAGTAGCAGTATGGCGCTCTTCATGCAAAAGAATGATGGCAGACTTTGTCTCTGCATTGACTACAGCAGTATGACTAAAGTACTACCCTGTACCCTCAGGCCCGTTACTCTCTTGGCTATCATCACTTCTCTCTATCCTCTGGCTATCAGCAATACCCTTTACTCTCTGGCCCAGCCCATCAGAACTACCCCTTACCCACTGGCCCATTCAGAACTATCCTGCAAACTCGTGCCAATTACCCTCTGGGATTTTGGCACTACCCGTTACCCTCTGGACCATCAGAACCACCTCCTATCCTGATTGGTCTTGGCACTTTGCCATACCCTCTGGGCCATCAGCACTTAACCTTACCCTCGGGGGTGACCTCACTACCTCCTTAATCTCTGGCCATCAGCAACATCTCTTACCCACAAGGCCATCAGGTTTACTTTCTAACCTCTGTGCCATTAACACTACCCAGAACCCCCTCTAGAGCCTGACCTTAGCCAATGATCATTTCTTGAATCATGTCAAACATCTGCAACGTCACGGTGGTGGTTTCTTGTTAATCCATCCATTTTTTTTACTACTTGTTCTGCCTGTTTCATTGGGGAGCCGGAGGCCTATGCAAGGCTTTACTTCTTCCTTAAGGCACAGGCCTATGTCAGGGCACAAGCCCACTCACTTACAAACTCAGTCACAGTACAGAAATTTGCAAATAATAACCATCCTGCAGCACATCAGTGGATTGTGGCCATAAGCTGAAGTACCCAGAAGCAACCCACCAAGCACAGCAGAACATTCAAACTCCGCCCACACAGACCTGAGGTGAGAACAGAACCCCCAATCCTGGAGGGACAGGTAGGGGTGCTCAATATTAAGCCACATTCTCTTGTGGTAGCTTATTGTGTTTTGAAAAATGGCCTCCGTCTTAAATCTCTGAAGATATCACAGGTCACTAGAGGGTTCGATATGGAACAGAATGAGATCATCCATTAACACCAACCTGAGATAATACCCTTTCCCACCAGCAGAGGGCACTACCTGAGAAAATCTTCAGCCTACAGCTGTCAGCCGACTTCCTCTTCTCTTCATACCTCTCTAGTGCACCGAACACACAAACATCTTTAAGAGATGTGTCCTCCACACACACACACACACACACACACACACACACACACACACACACACACACACACAGCAGCAGTATGTATTTTTCTGTGTGTATGTGTGTGTGACTGTGTGTGTGTGTGTTTCTTGGCAGAGATAAAACGGCGTGAGACTGAAACAAGGGCACATTGAGCCGAAAGCGGCACAGCTGGGAGAGAGAGAATACACACACACACACACACACACACACACACACACACACACACACATACAGAGTGACAAACAAAGCACTAGTGTGCTGTTTTTTTGTAGTAAAAACTACAAAAGATCATTGTAATGTTCTTGCATCTCAAAAATTCATTTTAATTAAAATTCTCTCACTCTCTCTCTCTCTCTCTCTCACACACACACACACACACACACACACACACACACACACACAAAGAACCAGACTAACACAGCTGCTGTAAGCAAACTGAATATTTACTGCAAATCTGAAGATTGGCATGTGGACAGAGTATAAAAGGGAAGAGATAGAGAGAGAGAGAGAGAGAGAGAGAGAGAGAGAGAGAGAGGAAAATAAATCAGTGTACATTGTTTAAAAAGGCGTTCAGTATTTACAGTCACACAGAGAGACAATCATTCTGCTGGTTCAGAGAGAAAGTCGTGTAGAAATTTGGCACAACATTCATGTCCATTGCTTGAAAAGAAAACGTCAGGTTAGCGATGGGGCTGACTAGCGCTGATGTCACACCTAGCATAGTTTATCCCAATAAAACCATTATGTACAAACACCAGAGTGGCAAAGTGTGAGTGCACGACACAGAAGTGTTTTTATTTCATCAGTGACCGCATGCTAATCCACACAGTCCATCCTGAGGAGCACCGTATCCACCGAGATAACGCTGTGAAGTGCCATCTTCTTCACAGGGGCGGAGCTTAAACCACAACACAACATAGCAGAGCCACTGTGAATGAGTCCAGGATGAGCGCCATGAGAGTGTCAGATGAAATAAAAACAGTTTTAAGTTGTGCGCTCACACACACACACACACACACACACACACACACACACACACACACACACACACACACAGGGATAGAAGCCCTCGAATGATTATACATTCACACATTCATGTTTAATTTTTATAAATAAATTCTGTCCTGAAAAAACGCAAAGCCTGCGACTAGTTAAATATCTTAAACATCTGAAACATCTTAAACGGAGCTGAAGGGCGTTTCTCATGTAAACCAAAGCAGGAACTTTTACAAATAAAATGGTACTAAACATAATAAAGCTGAACTTATCAGACTGGGGACATGAAGACATTCATGAGGACACAATGAGCTAGAAATGCTGGAACTAGACATATACAAATATATATGTATATAGAGCACACACACACACACACACGCACACACACACACACACAGCACCTCATGCACCCAATTTTCTGAAGGAACACACTTCAGTGGAGTAGCAGCAAGTTAAGATGAACACTGTGTTCATAACATTTCCGCTTGTCTCATTTTATTGCTTGGACCCGCGGTGTATTTAAGCTAGTTCATACGTTAGACTGTTTCCTTCTTTCCTGTAATGTTATTTCACACATTTTTCTGTTTCCTACAATGCTAATTTAACACGTTACCCTGTTTCCTTTAATGCTAGTTTCCTTATTTCCTGTAATCCTAGTTCATGGTAGCACGTTTTTCATAATGCTAGCGTGTACACTAGCTTGTAAAACTCCCATGTTTTAGCATGTTCGCTATTATGCCAGTTCTATTGTCAAAGATGTGACCCATTAAAAATTACCCAACAGTCACTGGGCTCAGAAATGCCATGAGTGTGTATACACCTTCAGTCTGGATAGTCATGACACACACACACACACACACACGCACACACACATACACGCACACACACACACACACTTCACTGTGACATTTGAATTCAACTTTATCTAAAATGAAAACCCCAAAAGCCTCGACCACTTTAAAGCATGAAGAATTGATATATGAAGAAAAATATTTATATTGTTTTGTGTGAAAATACTCAGAGAGAGAGAGAAAACTAAAAGAAAGTTTTTATCTAACAATATACACACAGAATTATTACTCCTATAACACACATTATTATTTATTCATTATTATTATTACTGTCTCAGCGGAGATTTTTGGCAGCTTCTGGTTCCGTCTTGTTTCTTTTCTTTCTGTTTGATTGTCTATAAAATGAAGCATTTGATCTGTGAGCGCCTCCTACAGTCCACATGAGGCACTACAGCAGGTTTATATGTGAAGCCAGAGTGAAAGCCAGAAATCGTATGTGTGTGTGTGTGTGTGTGTGTGTGTGTGCGCATGTGCGTGCGTGCATGTGTGTCTTATGTTTTAAATAAATACAAACATCACCTTGATGCACACATAAATTCTCACTAATTAATAAATAATTATGCATGAGATTATAATTAAAGCTATGAGTGCTAACTCCGCCCCTCAGCCTTACCCTAAACCAATCAGAAGTTTACACATCAAGCGGAGCAGCTACAATCCTACAATTCTTAGTCATTTACATTCAAAAGAAGTGTGTTAGCTTGTTTAAACACGTTCATGTGTATTAGCAAACGTTACATGTTCTGACCTGCATTAACCAATGACGATTTACAACCATTTTCTTTCTTGCTGAGCAGAAGCAGTGTGATTAGTGAAGCAAAGCCCCGCCTACTGCCCTCAGCATGTAAAACCCAGAGCAAACCAATTGCACATCCTCAATCACACTCGCCATCTCCATCACACGCCAGCATCCTTCATTAAAACACCAACACTCATCATAACACACCTACATTCTCCATCAAACCCCATCAACCAGATGCTTCCTGTTGTTACGCTCAATACCCAACACCAGTTCTGCGTCATCACATGTTTTTAAATGTTTGCTGCTGAGTCTTGGTGGTGGATTTTGTGTACACTCTGGGTTTATTCTGGCAGTTTGAAGCAGCAGGAGCGCCTTCTTGGTATTACTGCTAACACACGGAGGATTGAATGAAGACCACCTGAAGCTAAATGTGTTGGAAAGCAATGACTAAATATGGCAGTGAAAGAAAATAAAGGTTAGTTAGCTACCTAACAGGTTAGCGAGAGGAATTATAATTACAGTGTTATGCACGTGAACGGAAATGTTTACTGGTTTTAACATCACTTTAACCTACAGGGGGCGCTTTCCCAAAAAACACTGCAAACTCGTACAAATTAATAATCATCACCAAGAATAAAAAGAACGTCTACAGAACAAGTCAATACGAGTGCTAGTTAGCTTTGTTAGCAAGGTTGGTAGAAAAGTCGTGTTTTTTAGAGAAGTATAACTAATTAACTAGCTTAGCATAATTAGAATAATTGTAAATATGTATAAAATGTAGACAAAAACATTCCATAAGATATTGTGTTTATACTCTGCACCACACTGAGTGTGAATACACGATAAATAAGTAACGTGATGTAAGAAAGCATTTCTACGGCTAACCTACGCTGATGTCACGGTTCAGATGCGTTTATCCTCCATCTTGGCACTTAAGTTATTTTGTACAATAAATTTTTCACCATATTGGATAGATTAGTACCTACGTGGTTTGAACTGGTTAAACCGTAAATAGGCGCGTGTATCTGTATCTGTATGTGTGTATGTGTGTGTGTGTGTGTGTTTGTGTGTGCGTTTTTTAGCTGCTGAAATGGGTTTGAACCAGTTCTAGTGTGTGTTGTTATACTCTGGTTGTGGAGTGTGTGTGCGGCAGGCCGGCGTTGTTGTATCCATGTGTAAACGTATTGTAGGGGTGCATGCTGGGAAATCCCATAAGCGAGCTGGGCGTCATGGAAACAGAGTCCGGTGTCATGGTCACACTGTTGGGTGTCATGGCAACCGAGTCGGGCGACATGAGCGGGACGTCATCCGGCGAGCGGCGGAGCGTGAGAGTGTAATCCCTTGGAGACGATCGTGCATCTTTCTCACAGGACACGGGTGCGGTCTGATGACGAGGAGGCGTGGGCTGACGCGGAGGGGGCGTGGCCTGTCGGCTGCGTTTATCTTTGCGGTAATAGAGGGCAGCGAACGCTAGGACGTTGAGGAAGAGCAGCGATGCGCCAACGGCAATGGTGACGCTGAGCTCGGTGGAATAATCGCGAGGATTAGCGATGACTAGTGGGCCAGGGCGCCTTGGGGGGCGTGGTCCAGTAGGGGTGGCCTGTGCAGGTGGGGGTGGGGCCCGGGTGGTGGTGGTGGAGGTGTAGTGGAACATGTCGTTTAGGTTGTATAGGTGAGGAACCAGGTGCTTCCAGAAAGCGACTTTCGTTGCGCGGTAATGATCTCGTACCCGCGGTTTGAGGCCGATGTGCAGGTAGAGCTGATCCTCAGGGCTGTACTTTGACCACGACACCTCCTCAAAGCGGTTTGCTTTTGTGTGGATGAACTTTGTGTCTTGAGGAACGGGCTTATTTGGGTCTCTGAGAGAAAGAAAGAGCGACGGAGAGGCAGTGAGCAATACAGAGACGGAAAAAGAGTGAAAAATATCAGGTGACCTCAACCTAACACCTGTGAACTGTTGTGTGTCTCTGATGTGTTTCTCGTCAATGTATTAACTTCAAATGTTCCTCAGCAGCACTGAGCTCTCAGGTATAGTATAATGATCGTACTTGTTGAGATAATTTTGATTTACTTTTGTGTGTGCAATTCTCAAACACTACACAATTTCTGAGCACTGCCCAGTTCACAAATACAGTGCCGATTGTACAGCGTTGTTTTTGGTGTTTTGTATGTCATTGTGTATCATGAGTGTGTAATTACCCGGTCTTGGCGAAGTTGGTCCAATACGTCATGACTACGGCACTCAGCATGATGTCATTGCGGGAAAAATTGCAAGGGAAAAGTTCTGTGGGTCCGACAAGTGGAATTCCAAACACGTAAGGAATCTCATCTCCGTGGGCGGAGTCTGCCCACGCAGGCTTCATCGGACTCTGGCAGTGGTGATAAAATGCGTAAAAGAACGTGGGAGAACCGTAACGTGCATGCAAATCGGCCGTGACCATAGCAGGCTCCACCCACTGGTGATCTGTAAACATGGCGACGAGCGTTTTGCGCCGTGTTTCGGGATTGTCACGATCTGCCCAGTCCGTGTACATAAACTTTATCGTCTCGCGCAGCGTGTCCTTGCCTTCTGGGTAACCATAGAGACCGTCTACAAAGTCGGAAACAGCGAAGTCGAAATCAGATCCAGAAACCCCGCCCTCTTCTGGCTCAACCACTCCCTCGACGAAGCGGAGTCCCTCCCCTTGGTTGACACCCAGCATGATGTCATAGTTGAGGAACTCGCCCTGCTCCATTAGCACTTCCGGGTCGTCGGGAATGAGGTCACCGTCGATCACCGGCCCGAAGGCGACGTGGAAGCGTGCAGGCTGGATGTCCTGCTCCACCAGCTCCCGGTAACTCCGCTTCTGCATACACAGCACCAAGTCCTGCACACACACACACACACACACACACACACAGCGTTTATACTGAAATAAAGAGTAAATAATAATAATGATAATAATAATATGTATGTAAAGGTGTGAAGGCATACATGTGTGTCGAGTACGTTACAACCCACTCGCTCAGCCAACATGCGTGTGTATTTCACCGGCTGATAATTCACTGACCAACTGGACAAGGCAGAGCCACTCTGAATAATCGCCCTGTGGAACAGTCCTACACACACAGACGCAGAGCGAGAGAGAGAGAGAGAGAGAGTGTCATGCTCCAGGACTGTTAGGGATTTGGAATTATGTTAAGGGTCTCTTTAAATATCATTTTGTCAAAACTGTACATTTGGTTTGAGAATTGTTTGGTGTTTGGAACCTGCACCGTGTTTGGCCAGACCGCTTTGATGACTAATAAATACCCGAGGATGTTTGTAATGTAAGCTGTGTGTGTATGTGTAGAAGTGCGTGTGTGAGTGTGAGTGTGTGTGTGTGTGAGTGTGTTTACCCTCCGAGTGATGAGACAATGTAAGCAAACTGACACAAGATGCTCCGATTCCGGACCCGAACACGGTGACTCGACCCGGATCCCCTCCGAAATATCCAATATTCTTATTGATCCAGCGCAGCGCCTGAATCTGATCCAACAGCCCATAATTTCCTTTTGCAGCCTGATCACCAGTACTCAGGAATCCTGAGAGAATCACACACACACACACACACACATAAATGCCTTACACTTTAATGAACCTTAGTGGATTTACACTTTATTGCACTGTGGTTGTGAGCTTTCAGGAAATATTTTATTTTATGTAGCACAGTACTGTTTGTGTTATGTTTCACAATTTGTGTGTGTGTGTGTGTGTGTGTGTGTGTGTGTGTGTGTGTGTGTGTGTGTATGTGTGTTCTCATACCCAACACTCCTATTCTGTAGTTAAGGGTGATGACGATGACGTTTCCGTAGCTCGCTAACACACCGCCATCCATGATGTTTCCGGTTCCGTCCATGTAGGAGCCGCCGTGAATAAACAACATTACTGGCCATGGGTCGTCACGTGCGTCACGCAAAACTAAACAAACAAACAATAAACAAAGTATAAAACGTCCAAACAGACTTGTAGTCATTTTTTATTGATTTGAAGTTGATTTCATCGAATGCACCAATAATCAGACATTTCATACATAGCATCTCTGCAGAGGTGGAAAGAGTAATAAACGTTTGTAGTGAAGTTTTACTGAAGTACAAGTAAAGTTACCATTATAGAAATCTACTCAAGTAGAAGTAAAAAGTATCTCATAAAATCTTACAGAGTTACTTTGTTTACCAGCGGGTGGGGGGGTCACTAGTGTAGTTCAAAAAAGGACAAGCGGATATAAACCTCAAACTCGTTGTTTTTAATTGAAGGAACACCTTTACATAATAAAGCTGTTGTCTTTCTTGCGCTTGAAATCACAGCGGCCTCTTAAATTTGGCCAGGCGTTTGCTTCGTGAGAATTTCAGCTGGGTCGCATCACTGCATCTGTTTTGTCTCCATCGTTCTTGTGAGTTTAGTGCGTTTGTCCTCTCCGCCCAACAGTCCATCAGTGCAGTGGCTACCAGGGTGCAATTTTTTTCCTTCCCCATTGCATTATGTAACGGGTTCGACCCTTTGTGCACAGACGGCAGCATCAATCACGGACACGAGGTGAGGTCTTACGGGAAAAAGGGTCATTTTATTAGGCAAAATGTGGAAAGGAAACGGTTAAAGAGGAAAGGAAGGGAAAAAAAAGGAAAGATGTGCATGTGCAGGTCTGGTGGGCAGTGCCCCGCTGGCATGTGGGCACAGACTGGTGAGCGGTGGGCAGAGTGGCAGTGTGGGCCCGCGTGGACAGCAGCTCCTGCGCAGTTCGCTCGTGCTGCATCTGCTCCCGGGGGATGGCCGGACCGGCCACTCCCAACTCTCTCCTCTGTGACGTCCGGCGGCCGGGCGGCTTTCCCCGACTGGGAACAAGGGCCGTGATGTGTACCTCCTTGCGGCCTTTTCCTCCTCTGTGGCAGGGTCACGAAAATCCGGCTCCGTGTGAGATTTGAAGAGCCGCGGGAGCTTTGAAGTCCCTGGGCCCCGTCCCATCGCCCCGTCTGCATGCCGCTGTTCCGCGCAGTTAGTGTGCGTCGCACTCACCGCTTTGGAAGTGCTGTATCCCACAGACCCCGAGCTGCACTCCCTGCTGTGTTCTATAGCGCGGGGAGAAGCCCGGGATCATTAACGGCACACACCAGCCTATTTCCGTCCCTTCGCACACCTGCGGAAGCGGAGGCCGTCTAGCTAGTGAGCTTCGGAGTGAGCGAGGAGTGATATTAGATTTGGGCACAAATTGTCTCACCGCTCCGTGACAATGATTATTATTATTTAATTTATTTATTTTTATACTCAGTAGTGAATATGATTTAAAATTTAGTGAAGTACAATACTTCTAAGAAAACATACTTCAATAAAAGTCACATGACAGATTTTAATAAATTCTTTAAAAAGTATCAGTACACAAAAAACTACTTGATTACAGTAACGCGAGTAAATGTAATTCGTTCCTTTCCACCTCTGCATATCTGTGTGTGTGAAAAGCTAAAAAAGGACAGCTCTAAGTTTACACTCTGTCTCTGAATTCAGGGCTGAATTCAGTAACCTCGGTGATCCTCAGACTTACTGATTAAAGATCGAATAAAAACATCAGCAATAAATATTTAAGATGTGAAAGTTATTAAAAATGAATGAAAAAGCGAGGGATGAAAACAGGAAGTACCGTCCTCCTCCGCCTCCTCCCCCGCCCGCTTCGGCCCTGCGGAGACACATGAGAGAAAGGGTGTTTCGATATGAAATCATAATGTGTGTGTGTGTGTGTGTGTGTGTGTGTGTGTGTGTGCGCGAGTGCTCACCGCTCCTCTCTCGTGTGGGGACGTACAGGTTGAGGTAGAGACAGTCTTCACTCTGCTCCTGCAGGTATGTTGCCATGGTGTCGAGGTTAAAGGTCGCCCACACGGGTGCGGTGATGTCATGCACGTTGCCACGGGCGCTCTGAGGACACACAGGAGCAAAGCGTGTAGCGTTACGCACGCCTCCCCAAGCCGCAGGGGGTTCCGGCACGGCGAATCTCCGCACTCCAGTGGGCGGGGCTGCGAAAGGCACACCCAGGTACTGGTCCACAGGGCGGAGCCCTTCTGTCGCCACGGCAACTCGCATTCCACGAAGACGACCCTGAGCAGTGTTGACGGTAGGCTGGAAGGTCACGGCCGTCGCCATGGAGATGTACCACCATGGCAACCAGGGAACCAAGGTAAAGGTCAGAGGTCGCCAGAGCAGGTGTGTGTACCACATGGTCTCTCTCACGCTCTCTCTCTCTCGCTACCTCTATACCTCTCTCTCACACACACATACACACACACACACACACACACACACACTCAAACAATCACGCACACATAAGCAGTCTGTGTTCTTCTTCAACCTCCTTACTCCCACACACTCCCACACACAGGTATATGTTAAGCTCCGCCCCTCAGCCAGGTGGTTTTTGTATGGATGATGCCATTGGATGCGGACGGAAGCTCCAAGCTTTTTTTTTTTTTTTTTTTTTTACAATGCAAATGCCATCACAATCGGGTCACATCTAAACAAACAAACAAACAAACAAACAGATACACAAGAATTAGCACACATAAAAAAACAGTTCAGTAAAAAGAAATTATCACAAAAATTGTGTATATCTGATCGGTCGACTTTATTCATGGCTTTAAATCAGTCTGTGTGTGTGTGTGTGTGTGTGTGTGTGTGTGTGCACACACACACACACATACA
>QMIH01001681.1:108286-120742 GCA_003987875.1 Clarias batrachus | reverse complement strand
CACACACACACACACACACACACACACACACACACACACACACACACACACACACAGAGATAGATATACACAAACATTCATTTACATACAGCTTCTTTAAATGAAAAGAAAAGCACTTAGTAATTTAGAATGGTGAGTGCAGTGTAGAGATTAGCGCTAAACACTTTCCAGCTCTGAAGGTGAGTTTCTTTAAAAGTTCAGAGGAATGTGCAGGAGAACCCTGTGTACGGTGGCAGGAACAAGTATGGGAACCCCCTTTTGGATTTTCATGGTTTTCTGTATTAATTTGTCATTAAATGTGATCTGATCTTCATCTTAGTCAAGAGCACTGAGAAATATAATGCGCCCAAAATAATAACGTAAAATAAACTCTGATCTTTCATGTCTTTATTGAGAACAACCATAAAAACGCTCATAGTGCTAGTAGAAAAGTGAATCCTTGAGTTAATGACCTTAAAAAGCTGATTAGAGTCAGGTGTTAGCTTACCGGTAGTCTTGTCAAGAAAACGAGTTTGAAGGTGTGGACTAGAGCTACTAAAGTGATTTTAAATACTTTAGAAATTTACCAGTCTACAGTTGGGCAAATGGAGACACTGTGGCTACAAGGCAGACTGTGGCTACTCTACCAAAAAATGGGTTAAAATGACCAGAAGAGCACAAACTCATCAATGAGGTAAAGAAACAACCCTGAGTGACAGCTAAAGATTTGAGGGCATCACTGGAACTGGCTAACATCTGTGTTCATGAGTCTACAGTATGCAAAACATCGACCGAGTAGGGTGTCCATGGCAGGACACCAACAAAGGAATCGCTGCTTACTTAAAAGAACATTGCTGCACGCCTGAAGTTTGTGAAAGAGCACATTGATATTCCACAGCGGTTTTTGCAAAATGTTTTGTGCACTGATGAATCGAACTTTGAACTCTTTGGAAAGAACGTGCAGCACAACATCTGGTGTAGAAAGGGCACAGCATGTCATCATGAAAACATCATGCTAACTGTAAAGTATGTTGGAGGAATCATCATGATTTGGGCCTGCTGTGCTGCATCAGGGCGGCCAGCTTGTAGTCATAAAGGGGAAGATGATTTCCCAAGTGTATCAAAAAAATCTTCAGGATAATACGAGTAAGTCTGTACATCAGCTGGAACGCTACACACAGTTATAATCACGTCTTGGTTATTGAGCTGCTGTATAAAGGCTACACTAGTAATTGTAAGGATATGTAAAATATTGACATAACCAGGGATTCGCTGACGTTACTTGGGCTTACCTGAGATTATCAGTTATTATCAGTGATTATTTGATATTACCTGCGTTTATCTGTAATTACCTGCCTCCTACACTGAAATAGCTTTGTGGCAATACTCACTATAACTGTTCTCTTGTTTGTGTGATATTGTGTGAATGTGAACCTCATTTTCAGTCCCAGGTGACTGAATACTGAGTGAGTTGAGGTCCAGTAACAGGATGCTCAGTAGCTCCCTCTGGTGCACAAAAGGTGTCTCAGTGTGGGGGTTTCCTCTCTTAGGTTAGTCACCTGTGATTATACAGCAGGTTAAAACCTACAGGCCTATGGACATTAACCTTCTCATCTGTAGGGTCAAAACTGTCATTTTGGTTTTACTACAGCCTGCATGGTCTCCGGTTCAATGCCAAACCTGGGTTACTGTCCTTGGGGAGGTTTACATGTTCTCCTTGTGTCCATGTTGGGTTCCTTCAAGTCCTCCACTTTTCTCTCACTCTAAAAAAACAACTAGGCGCCATTACCTGTACGTGTAAATTGTGTGTGTGTGTGTGTGTGTGTGTGTGTGTGTGTGTGTGTGTGCATGATATGTTCATGGTATTAAATGTAAGATCTAACTCCACCCTGAGGAGGAGAATGCCTTACTGAAGGTACTCTCCTACTGAAAACGGTAAAATCACGTAAACTGCGTTTTTAAAATATGACCAGCAGGGGCACCCTGAGTATGAATATAAAGACCGCTGTCTCATTCATCTTAAAAAAATAAAATTAAATAAAAAGGATAAATACTTCTAATTTACAGATTGTTAAATCATAATAAAGTTCCTGTCACACCTTCATCCTGGCTATTTTTAATTTTAAAAAATCCATTGTTTCAAAACTGTATAGTTTTCAAAATGATGCTTTAGGAAAATCAATTCCAATTATTATCTCTATAAAAGAAATGGTTTAAAAAGCCGAATTAGAATCGATTCATGGGATCATATTCTATAATTATATATAAAATGGTATGCTGATCCATACCCGGTCATGATGTGTTGTATTTTGAGGTCAAGTGTAAGGTGAACCATGATTTGGCCGATAGTCTAAACTCACCCTATATTTCATAACACAAAATTACTACTATTGACTGATTAATTGCAGAGTTTACAAAATCTGCTTTTCAAAATCCCTGTAATGTTAGTTAGCTGCAACAGCAGCAGAGGGCGCTGTAAGTTTTTGAATTGTGTGACCTGCTTGAAAATCAATGGCACTACTGAATATACTGAGCTTCTGAGTAGCACACAGTCACAAAATTGTTCTTTTAAAGTTTGATCTATATCATTATTACTATAAAAGTTTGCTTCAAATACTGAAAACAGAATTTGGGACACTTTAAATGAAAGGTTAACCAGTGTGAGGCTCTACCTGGCCGTCCAAAGCAATCGACTTGAGTAGATCTGCAGCTACCCGGAAATAGTTAAATAGTTAATAAATAATGAAACAAAACATTTACTTTACTTACATGCACATTTAATTATGTACATACATACACAATTAAATAAATCCCTTTTAGTTGATTGTAATGTCAACACATTTCACAATATTGTCACATTTCACCTACTACAATACACCCTACATGCTGTTCTTAGCAAATGCTCCAGTAGTTGTGAGTGATAATAGGTAATTGGTTAAATATGGAAAGTGGAATTTCCAAAGGTATGAAAGTGGAATTTCAAAGCATTTTATTTTATAAAATATGTTTATATACAAGTTATTTATATATAACGTTTATTTATGTGTTTAAAAAGTTTTTTTTTGTTTATTGCTAACATTTAAACTTTCAGAATGTTGGGCTTTCATTAGCTGTAAGTCATAATCATCAAAATGAAAATAATTAAACTCCTGAAATATATCAGCCGGTTTGTAATGAATCTATGAGTTTATAAGTGAAACTCATACATATTTGATATATTTCAGGAGTTTAATTATTTTCATCTTGATAACAACTGTTGTGTTTTGGTGCTGGTATGCTGGTGACCAGCATACATTTTGCTGGTATGCTGGACACTTTACTTATGCTGGTCCCCAGTATGCCAGCAAAATGTATGCTGGAATGCTGGGGACCAGCATTATAGTGCCATGATGCTGATGCTGGTCACTTTGCTGATGCTGGTCCCCAGCACACCAGCACCAAAACACAACATATGCTGGTATAATTACTGGTCATGCTGTTTTTTTCCCACCAGCACTAGAATAAGCAGGGTGACCAGCATCACAGCATACCAACTCCAGAACACAACATATGCAGCCCATGCATCCCAGCATACCAACATGTGATGGTAGGCTGTTCACCACCCCATAAAATTTTGGTATGGTATAAAAGCCAGAGTTCATGCAAATATTACAATGCCTTTTTTGCTTCATCCAATAACTCTTTATTTTATTATCCAATAATAAAATATAGAAAAGAATCAGTATAAAATCAGCTTTATTGGACAATACAACAAGTATTAACAATGCGTAATATGTAACAATATATACAATATGCACATTTGTAACACTATGATAATTTAACAATGAACAGCAAACAAGTTTTGATAAAAAAATAATAACAAGAACAAAACATGGGGGCAACCTCTCAGAGACACATTTACACTACTGTGGTGTGAAAATAACTGTTTAAATGAGTGAGCTCGGCCCTCACTCTTTATTTAGGGGTCTGCAGGTTTATGGGTCCTGAAGTAGTTCTGACATTTGTGTATTTCTCTTACTTATAAACATATAAATGTCACCTCTTTCACCTAGTGCAAAGTAAATGTCCAGGATTGAGGGAAGAGGGACACAGATAATCTTATACACAGAAGGCACATTTCTGGCATACTGTAAATATGACCATGCAAACAGACATTCAGGGTAAAACAGTGGGAACAGGAACAGTGCACTATGAAGAAAGGGTGTTAGGTTTGTAAAAGCCCACTTTTACACCCTATACACAGTCATACATCTTTGTGCCTCTCTCGAAAAGCAGTTCTTGTTTAACTCAAGACACAAGTGAACATCACATACCTGGCATTTCCATGGTGTTTATGGCTGCTTATCATAAACTGATTTGCAATTCACACAGACCCTGTGAGCAGCAGTGGTAACATTCCTGGCATCTGAGGTCAGACCATGTGCTGGTTGTGTGCAGTCACAGGTGAAGCCTCATCGTGTGGTCAACCGCTTAAAAAATACAAGAGATCCGTCCCGAATCCAGACCCCAGTCGTGGTCGAGGTTCCCGTGACATAGTGATGGTCCGTCTGTATCTTGCCTGCTTGTTTGCATTTGGTCTCTATAAAACAGCTGGCTGATCATTTTCATGGGCACAACAGTTTATAAAAAAGAAACATAAGCACGATGATAATAAAATTACTGTCAATAATCATCAATAGCTATTGACCATGCATAAAGACAACACAAACTTTTGCAATGTTATACAACGATTTATACTTTTTGCATTACGATTTACACCTTAATAATCACAAACATCTGTAAGCTACATAAGGCAGTATTTTAGGCAACGGGAGCTRAAGTGTTTGTGCTAAATAACATTATAGATAGCAGTGTCATAAGCTAACAAAAAACTGAACCAAATAGCTACCGTAACACGAAGCTATCCAAAACAGAGTGAATATATTATAAACATTTACACCACAGCTGATACTGACAACCATCTGTAATCTACATACTGTAAGGCATTAGCTTAGCCACCTGTGAGCTAATTCTGTGTGTGCTAAGCTACATAAGGCAGTATGTTAGCATGATTTAGCAGTGTTATCTACATGCTAACCAAACCATGTAAGTGACATTAAATGACAATGTTTCACATAAACTGGCAAAAGCTTGTGAGAAAATGAGGAAAAATAAATTAATATTAGTTTTATATTATCAGAATAAGGATTATATAAGATTTAAAAACTTACCCATGGTAACAGCTTGCTGTATTCTCCTCCTTCGTCCTTTGTTGGAGTCTCAGTGCTGTTCTGAGGTAAATCTAAACTCCGCCCACTGTCCAGAACATTCTGTAGAGCTTCAGAAACCTGTACAGCATCTAACATCTTCCACACGCACAGGAAACTTATCGGATCTACTTTGTGTGTGTGTGTGTTTGTGTGTGTGTGTGTGTGTGTTTGTACCTGCACATTTCCATTGATTACTTATGTATAAGTGGACTTATATAAAAGGTTTGTGTTGTTTTTTTAGACAACCCAGCAGATATTTAATAAATGTAAAATAATGTATTTACATGTTTTTGGTAAATGGATTTTTTTTCTCTTGTATGTAAGTGCATTTAAAATAACACTACACTGTCCATGTGTTTACAACACACACTATTTTCAGTACTAGCTATTAAAAATTCATGATAATGAGCTAAAATGGTAACCAATTTTAACTTCAAAAACCTTACTGGTGGCCCAGAATATAAATCACGCTGGCCTATGCTGGATTTTTCAGCAGGCATGCTGGTCTTCCATCAGTTATGCTGGTTCACCAGCTAAACCAGCATCAGACCAGCACATAACCATTATTAACAAGCACAGACCAGCATATGAATCATACTGTAGATTTTTTTTACGCGCAATCAGTGCTAGACCAGACCAATCCTGATTTCCAGTTTGAGTTTTGTTCATAGTGTTACTCACTACATCACTTACAATACCTTTAGCTGCAGTTTTTAAATGAGGTTTCGTGATAGCAAATCCACTTTTTATGAACGGAACCACCATTCGTAAAAGACCCTTGAACAGACCTCCTAGACCCGCCCCATACATGGTGGGAGTTCCTGTAACTGTAAGGTATAAGCTTGTTCTGATCAGACTTGACTTCAATTGCAATGTAATGGGACAACGCTGTCACTAACTCGATGATACTCAATAATATCCGCATATACATACATGGTGTAAAACCTGGCGATATCAGCGGGATTTGGCGCTTCTTGATGTCAGAATGTCAACGGTTTGGAGGATATCAAACCGAGCCTATGGCCTAAGCTTCCACAGATTTTGAAGTTATATGATTTTAAGCTCTCTATGCATATTTTATTTTTCATAGGGTTATAGGATAACTTTTATAATACTACAGTTCTATGATACTTTTATAATACCCATGACTGATATAAAAAAATGGCTATGCACTTTATTCAGACTAATGTGACATAGAGAGTCTTACTGTAATAATGAGTACCAGCTATGGATATACTGAACCTCTGAAAGTGCTACCTCACAGTCGCCTTTGAGATCTATTGGCTTGGCGAATTTACTAGTATAGTTTGGTTTGTTCTTTGGATAAATATCCATTGATGCATTGCTTTGAAGGGTCACAAAGAATCCGCACTCATCCATGGTTTAGTGATTAAAGGTAACAGTTATGTTTGTGATGATTCCTTTTAAATTCTATTCCTCAATGTTAACTACGTCTTTGGCAGGAACCCAGGAATTACATTTTTCGGGCCACTCCACCCACTTCACCAGGCAGACTTTTTTCGGTTTGGATCTTGATGGACAAGATTTTCCCTATTTTGAACGCTCTGTCTTTTCCAGTGATAATCTTTTGTAACTCGGGTTCATAAAACGTACCTTCAATTTCTTGATTATCATGATTATCAGTTTATATACCGAAGGATCTATTGGAATCTGCTCAGAAATTTTAAAATATTCATCAGTAAAGTTTTGCTCATAGACTTTTTCAAACTTCCTTTTTAAACAAGAAATTCTAACAGCATCACCGACTTTAAACCTAAATTTGAGTTTCTTTACTTTTGGTGACCATAGTCCATCAAGGGTTTTAAATACGCTAAAAAAATTGGCGTCATTTACCTCGATAGGATTCATTTTGATGCTGGAATGGTAACTGTTATTGTAGATGAGAATCAAATCCTGCATGATGGCTGTGCATTTTCTTGTGTTCAACTCTATAAACTGTAGTGTGGTGACAGTGTAGGTGTGTGTTAGTTAGCACTCTGACGGAGAAGATATCAGCATTAGAGGAGCGCATCCAGACTTTAGAGAGGGTTAGAGAGCGCGAGAGCAGCATTATTCCCGTAGCGGAAATTCTGGGTGCCATAGGCGGAGATAATCATCCCCCGACTCCGGCAGTAGAGCCTCACAGCGGGGCGAGTGGGTGACGACTCGGCGGCATACTCGTTCAGCCAAAGCTAACGCTTTTTTTTTGTTTGTTTACTTGCATTATGTTTCATTCTCATCCTGTGGTTCATCTCAAGAAAAGGGAATCACGGCGTTGCTGATTGGTTGGTGAGCTATGGTTGAAATGACGTCTTTCAGGAAAGCCCTTGGCATTGGTTGCCTGGTTAACGATGGTGGATCTCTGGAACTTCTTCTGAGGGTTTCTTCATTGCAGGACTTTGGAGTTCGGGCACGAAGAGAATTCTTGAAGAGCAGATGACGCCAGCAAATGTTTGAGTAGTGCTCTCAAGGGTGGAAGCCCGAGCTTTTTGGCAAAGGTTGTTGAGGTTATTCTTCCGATGACGAAGGTGTTTGTCCGCAAGGGCGGCGGAGCTGCTTCCTTCAGATGACCATGACGATGACCTTTACAGACGTGCTCAGAAATGGGTTTTAACCCTTTGTGTCAGTTGTCTCACGGGTGATTGGTCGGATCAGACATGGTTGTGGGGCCACCCCTCACGTTGTTCCCCCTTTTATGCATACATTAAACCAGGTTTTCAGCTGTCAAGTGGGGCTCATCTGGTTGGAGATTTTTAAACGCCTTTTATAAAGTAATTTTGCAAGAGCTCTGTTCATGCTACCAATTTTCCATGTACACCACTGTTCTTTGATTAAAACAATCCCTTGATTGGCATTATACATCTCATATCTTGCACACTCATTCATACCTTTATCTCATCAAAAAGGGTTTGTAAATGCTAATTAATTTTTTTGGGTTATGCAGAATAATCAGAAATAACACACAGACATAAAACATAGGGAAAATATGTATACAAGTTTTGCCCTACTGGCACACTTTAAAGATTGTTTAAAATAGCGTCTCTGCCGTATGCCTCTTTCTTCATTGAAAGGCTTATGCTCTGGAGGTCAACAAGAGTGCCAGTGGTACGAGATAGGAAGGGTCTTCCCCCCACTCAAAGGTGTAAAACTGCCTGCGTGGCTTATTGTTGTAGTCAAGGTCAACTGGACTTTTTATGGCTCCAGGTGCAGCAGACTCGTTCCCAAGCTTGGTTAAGTTTCCCACTTCTTCATGTTAGAGATGCTGTTTTGTATCACAAATCAGATGAGATTATTGTGATGGCGCCATGCAGGCTGGGAGAGGGGTTCTGGAATGTGATCGATTGACTGCTCTCTTTGGGGGCCTGTTCATCCCTACAGTGTCTAAAAATGTGATGATGTGGCCCGTGTTGTAAGGACCTCACTTGGCACGGCGGTGTAGGATCCCATTCTGTGTGATTACAGCACATTGTGATGTCGCCTCCATGTTGGCCCAGGATGCCAATGATGTTGCTCTCACTTCTTCTTACTTTAGTCAGGTTAAACCCAGCCTCATCTATGGAAATAAATTAATTCTAATGAGATTGGATCACCATCAATTTGCAAAACTATCTGAAAGAAATTGATAAAATAACAGAGACCATGTAAAAAGGTTTTGTGCTGAATCCACTTCATTACTCACCTTCACATATTCATGCCGTAAGTTCAGAATTTATATTAACTCGGTACAGTTGTTTCATTTGGATGTGATGCTTTTTAAGGGTTCATGTCAGTGTTGTTAGATAGAGGACATTATTAAAAACTGTCTGCTCATACAGGATGTTTGTCTGAGTTTCTCTAAGACATATCGCACTATTGACCAAAACCATGTTTATAAGAGCTCTCTCTCATTCCTCTGTGAATATGGAGTCCAGTCCTCCTCCATGTTCCTCCTCCTCTCCTCTCCTCTCCACTTCACACACACACACACACACACACACACACACACACACACACACACACTTTGCTCTAAACTGAAACATTACACTACGCGATTCTTTTTAAAGGTAAAGTGCAGGTTAATTTATTTTATTTTTACTTTACAGCAGTGATTCCGTTAGTGTGCGCTCATTCAAGTGTCATTAGAGATATTTCTTGTTTACTTTTTGATAAAACAGTGTTTCTGTTGTGTGCGCGCGTGTGTGAAACTCAAATAAGAGAGGAGAAAGCGATACTGTGAAGAGGGAGTGTAAAGAGGTGTGACGATTACCCACAATTCCACAGCGCAAGAAAGAGAAAAATATTGGCTCAGTTGTGATCACGTGACGCTCGTTGTCAAAAGAAGAAGCGCATAGGTGTCACATGATACTGATACTCGTAAAAACCAAGACTCATTCATTTTTCCAAGTCAAAATTTATTAAAAATCGATCGTTACTCGCAATCCGAGTTTCCACTGTAATATCGCTCATTACCAGTGTTAAACATGTTTAACTGACCCCCAGCTGTGTCTACACCTGTGTAATGTGAACAGCAGTCTACAGGACACTGAAAACCTGGTTTTGGATTTGATTAATATTATTATAGAATTTTGTTTTTTATCAATTAAATCACATCCTGAAATCATCATAATTCAATTTGTGTCAAGTGGAACAATTCTGTAACGCATTTAAACCCCAAAACACACTTATGAAGCACACTTATGTAACTACAAAAAACAAAACTACAAAAAATGACCAATGTTTTTAAATGATTAAAAAAATTACTTGAGAGTAGAACATCATATCTTTAATTGATTCAATGTTTGTTATTTTTTTGTTTTGCAATTAATTAAAAGTCAGTGACAGATTATTTATTACTAAGTATAGCCATCATGATCATCATCTTAATCATCACCTTGTAATCATCAACATCATCACCATCATCTTAATCATCATCATCTTAATCATCATCATCATAATAATGATCATAATCTTCATCGTAATCATCACATCGTAATCATCATCACTATCATCTTTGTCATGATCGCTTTATCATCTTATATATAAGAGAACATAGGTCATTAAGACGTGACATGTTCTCCTTCTTCTTTTCCAGCTAATCCCTGCAGAACCTGGTGGTACTCTGCGGTGTTCGTGTCCTCGTGCTGGTCCTCAGTCACCCACACATTCAGACGCTCGTGCTGGTTCTGATCCAGGACCCCCAGACGGCTGTACTCCCACACCAGTCTCCTGTATCCTGCTTTGTAGTAGCCTCGGACACCGTCATCAGACAAAACAGGACTCTGAGCCGGAGCAGTCTCTCCTAGAACAAACAGAACATTAACAAGTGCAGCGACACAACGGCGCTCTGAGACCATCAGTTATGTGCTGTGTTGAGTGTGTAGTGTTGAGTGTGCTGTGATGAGTTGAGTATGTTGAATTGAGTATGCAGTATTGAGTTGAGTGTGTAGTGTTGGATGTATTGTGTTTGGCATCATGCCATTGTGCCTCGTGTGATGTGTTTGTGCCACTTGTGCTGCCTGTGAATGAGCTGTTACTATGGCAACACTAACTATCAGAATGAGCGCATTAATATAAAACTGCTCTACTGTCAGAGAGCTCTTATAGAGAACCGTCAGCATTGTTATTAAATTAGCCAACATCAGCACAGTTAACCAACCCGCACCACGCTGAAGAACCACAGCAAGACAAACCCCTCCAACCCCCCCTGGGTACACCGCCTTCCAAATTATTATGCAAATTGGATGTAAGTGTCAAACATTAAATGTTTAGGTTTTAAATTAAACTCATGGATGGTATTGTGCCTCTACGGCTATTTGGATCACTGAAATGAATCTCAGACACCTGTGATAATTAGTTTGCCAGATGAAACCAATTAAAGGAAAAGTACTGAAGAAGGTTGTTCCACATTATTAAGTAAGCCACATGTATCAAGAAATATGGGAAAGAAAAAGGATCTCTCTGCTGCCAAAAAGAGTCAAATAGTGCAATGCCTTGAACAAGGTATGAAAACAAGAGATATTTCACAAAAACTTAAGCGTGATCATCGTACTGTGAAGACATTTGTGGCTGATTCAGAGCACAGACGGGTTCGTGCAGATAGAGGCAGAATGACGAATGTTTCTGCCAGACAAATTCATCGGGGTAAGAGAGCAGCTGCTAAAATGCCATTACAAAGCAGCAAACAGGTATTTGAAGCTGCCGGTGCATCTGGAGTCCCGCGAACCTCAAAGTGAAGTATCCTTCAGAGGCTTGCAGTTGTGCATAAACCTACTATTCGGCCACTCCTAACCAATGCTCACAAGTAGAAATGGTTGCAGTGGGCCCAGACATACATGAAGACAATTTTCAAACAGTCTTGTTTACTGATGCGTGTCATGCATCCCTGGATGGTCCAGATTTATGAAGTAGTGGATGGTTGGTGGATGGCAACCATGGGGACAAGACATTGGGCATTTTTGGGGCCGGAATCATGGGTAGAGAGCTGGTAGTGTGAAAATGACCTCAGCAAAATATATAGAGTTTTTGACTGACCACTTTCTTTCATGGTACAAAAAGAACAACCATGCGTTGTGTAGCAAAATCATCTTCATGCATGACAAAGCACCATCTCATGCTGCACAGCATACTTCTGTGTCATTGGTTGCTATGGGCATAAAAGATGAGAAACTTATGGTGTGGTCACCATCCTCAACCCCATTGATAATCTTGGGAGCATCCTCAAGCAAAAGATCAATGAGGGTGGGAGGCAGTTCGTATCAAAACAGCAGCTCTGGGAGGCTATTCTGACATCCTACAAAGAAATAAAAGCAGAAACTATCCAAAAACTCACAAGTTCAATGGATGCAAGAATTGTAAAGGTGATATCAGGTGCCAAGATAAGAAACATATTGTTACTAAACGATACAGAAAAACTAGTTGATGCTTTTATCACCTCTAGGTTGGACTATTGTAACGCCTTACTGTCTGGTTGTTCAACTAGGTGTATAAACAAGCTTCAGTTAGTACAGAATGCAGCAGCGAGAGTCCTCACTAGAACCAGAAGATACGAGCACATCACCCCTGTCTTATCTACACTGCATTGGCTCCCTGTCAAATTTCACATCCATTTTAAGATACTACTTCTGACATTTAAAGCACTAAATGGTCTCGCGCCGCAGTATCTGAGTGAACTGTTAGTGTCTTACGATCCGCCACGCCTACTTCCATCAAAGAATGCAGGCTGCCTGTCAGTACCACGTATTATTAAAAC
>QMIH01001681.1:80543-107452 GCA_003987875.1 Clarias batrachus | reverse complement strand
CCTGTTATACTGAACCTCCAGTACACATTATTATGCTGATCAATCCCTGCTCTCCGTTATCACCCAGATGAGGATGGGTTCCCTGTTGAGTCTGGTTCCTCTCAAGGTTTCTTCCTATTACCATCTCAGGGAGTTTTTCCCTCAGCACCGTCACCCTCGACTCGTTCATCAGGGACCATCTGATCATTTTGATTCACACACATTGCATAAAAACTTACTTCTTTTGATTGTGTAAAGCTGCTTTGCGACAATGTCAATTGTTAAAAGCGCTACATAAATAAAATTTAATTGAACTGAATATCAAAGAAGGGGTTAAGATGTAACATGCCCTGTTACCATGTTTTTGATTGAAATAGCTTTTGATTTCAGTAAATATGACCTCCTAATGCTGCAAATTCAACAAAATCCCATTTTCAGTTCTTTACAACCTATAAAATGTTTTAAGTCTGTTGTGCATAATAATTTGGAACATTTTCAGTTTGTTATTTTTGAAATAAATATTGTTATTATTGGGAGGTTTGTTCAATAAAATTTGAATTACAGTATAACCTAACAGTTGATGACTTGCAAATTATACTAATTATAAAAATCAGAGAAATATATGATTTGCGTAATAATTCGGAATGTTGTGTACTTACCCAGTGCGTCTCTGAGCTTTCGTGAGGTCAGCGGGTGATGTAGGATCATGCAGTGTTTCAGCAGAAGCTCCACGTCTCCACTAATCATGGTGTCTGCTAGAAGTTTCCTGCAAAAACAATAAACATATTAATGATAATGCTGTATCTAATACACTCAGTGCTTAAACTGCTCCATAGTCCTGTAGTGTTAACTGAATTCTGCACGTTCTGCCCAAATCACACACACACAGTGTGGACGTTACCTGGCTGTCTGTGAGAGGTTGCTTGGGCCTGTAGTTAAAGCTCGTCTGTGATCTTGGCCCAGAACCTCCATGGCAATCAGGGTCAGTCCGTTATTATCAGTCTTTATCCTGCTGATCAGTTTATAAAGCTTAGGGTTTTTATTTTTAAACTCATTCACTGAGGTAGAGCTTTCTATGACCTCCAGAGCTTGTCTGATGGAGTCTTTCGGTGGAATATGGCTGGTGTCCAGGGTCCTAGTAGTGATCCTTCTGGACTCCCGGGTACTTAGAACTCTGACAAGAGATCATGGGTTAGTGAGGATTTGTTAAAATGAAAATCTCTGTACACAATGCTGTTGTGATGAGAATTAATATCATAAAGGAGATACTTTACCTTTTGTTTTCACCAACAAATCCGAGATGGTACATTTTGATGAGGATGCGCTCATCACTCCTAATGAAGGTAACGCTCTGTAAGTATTCCTGCAGTGCAGAGTCTGTCTCCTTTTTACTTCCTCCAGGTATACCGTATTTCCCAGGGTTTTTGTGAGAGATGTCGTATCCTTTTTGAAGATTGATTATGGGTGCGTATGTCTCAAGGTTTGTCCGGATCTAATGAGAAATTACAAGTTTGAGTCCTGACCATTACCCTCTCTGCTTTTGAGTTTTTTTTTCCTGGTGAAAGACCTCTCCAGTATTGAGGCATTCTTTGTGAATATGTGATGTATACCATTCGGTATCCATGATCTATAACTAAACAATTAGAGCAAAAGGAAAGGGAATGAGAATGAGAAGTGTACTCGCCTCATTTTTCACTTTCTCACGTAGCACCAAAGCGTCTTTATTCACGTCTTCCATCTTGCCACCGCTTGCTTGTGCTACTGCATGATAAATGGCATTTTGGTGATCCACAATGACACTGACTATCTTGCCGTCATCTTGTACAATGCCAAAATGGCCGTTATACAGCTCTGCACCAGCTCTGTTTTTTACAAATGAAAAGGAACTCTGTTTAGAACACAGTGCTCATAAGCATTAATATTAAAATTAATTTTTATAACTTTGCTTTATAATGCTCTATTGGTTACTCTTACCGTGGTGAATTCTGGCCTGTAGTTGATTTGGTTAGTATCAGTTTTATATCTCCTGCTGATTTGTTGGCTCCTGGGTATCGTTCCTCGGTCATAGTTGTTCCGTTTTCATCGACGATGCTGAGTTGAATTCCTTTTCCATGCAGCAGGTTACTTTTTGTGAGCACGTACACATCGAGTGCTGTAGCCGGCCGATCATCTTTGCTTCTATCTTCTACATACTGTACCAGCTCTGTTGTGTTCTCAGCTGACTGCGGTTCCACTTGCTTGTGACTAGCAGATTTTTTGTTGTGTTTTTTCCGCTGGTCATTAAAGAAACGATCAGTATTAGCCCTCTTCATGACTCGGTCTACGGCCTGTCCAACAGTACTGGCAAGTTGACGCTTAGCTTTGTATGTCAAGAAAAAAGCTATGTGTTCATAACAGGAATCGACTAATTGCTCAGAAACCTTTTGAGCAATAATCTGTAGAAGCTCTCCTTTAAGGCGTTTTACATCGTGTAAATTGTGTCGTCCATCTTGGTCATACTCTGTTATTTCTTTCTGAAGCTCATTGATTCTTTCCGTTAGCCGAGGAACAATGTTTTGGTCAATTATGTTCTGTGTTGGAATGGCCTTCAGTATTTGAACAAAGCGTGATGAGTAATCAGCTATTTTTAGAGCGAGCTTTGCTGTTTCATACACACCTGACAGTTGTGCTTTTTTCATTAGCTCTGCTGCTTGTTCACACACCTCAGAGAGTCTGCTGATAACCTCCCGTTCTTTGGTACAGTCCTGTATAAGGTAAGGAGTTACCTCTTGGCAGAGAATATTGACTGACTGTTTCAGTTGCTTCTCATATTCCTGGTCAATCTTGAAACTCTCTTTATTCAAGGCAGCTTTCGGGACACCCGAGCTGATAAACTCAACAAGAGTACGATCCAGTATATGATTCTGCTTCACTAAGAAAATGACCGTATTCTTAAAAACATCGACTAAAATTTCCTTAAAGACTTTCTCAAGTGCTGCATCAATTGCAAAGTTGATAGCAGAGAGCATTGACTTTTTCCCGATTTCCTGAACTGCATATGTAGTCGCATGTTTGAAGTTCTGTTTGAGCGCCGTAGAAGACGTCATGGTTTTCACTGCAGACTTTAAAGATTCCTTACTGAGATGAGAAACACCAGAATGAAAGCCTTGTTTGACAGAGGTAAACAGTGCCTTTCCTGATTTCATGACGTCAGAGGCAACAGAACTGAAAGACTTTGTACCAGTGAGAAGACCTTTTGTCACTTTAAACACTGATGTAGCTGCTTTCTTGATCATGCTAAACCCAGCTGTTAGCAAAGAAAGCCCGATGCTGATACTCTTGCTTATAGCCCATGATGCCCAATCAAATGTGCCCTTTACCATCCCTTCTATTCCGTTGATCATGTCAGACACCCCTTCAGAAATCAGACCCAATCCAAACTGGCTGGCCGTTCCAAGTGTCAGTGCACAAACAAGAACCCCAGCGAGCACCTGTACCACCCCGAGAATGAAACATATCAAAGCATCAAAGCAAAACTTCGGCTTCTCTTTCACCTCAAAAACAACACCAAGACCGTAGTCATATAACGCTCTGAGCTCGTTTGTGGTGATGAAGTTCTTGTCTTCAGACAGCATGTAGATCGAACAGCTCTCTGTAACAGCTTCTTTCTTGTTGTTCTTCAGCTCTTCAAGTTTACTCACCGCGTTATCAATGTATGTTATCCAAGACTTAAAGATGTTCATTCTGGCCTCCATTTGACTCTGAAAGTTGTTGTAGTCTGTGCTCTGATCTTTGGTACCAGTGACGGCTAAGTTACACAAGATCATTGTGTTTGAAACTTCGGAGATGTGGACGTCAATGGATTTCTTTGCATCTTTCAGCAGGTTCAGTGCCTCCGCTATACAGTTATCCATGCCTAGGTTGATGGTGATGTATGCCTGGTTATAAAGTGCCACAGCCTTGTAGTGTGGGTCAGAGGCTGCAACTTTTTTCCAATAGGATTCAGCTCCATAGTCACTGGTGGATTTGTTCCGGCAGTGTAGATCGGTTCTTACAATCGCCTGTCTAACATGATCATAGAAATGATCACATTTGCCTTGCAGTAGCTTTCCACTTGTTTCAGTGATCATCCTGATAAGGTCTGCTTGAAGTTCACTGATGTCATCATGCCTATTGATGTGTTCCTCATGAAGGGTCAACCACAATGCCCACGATTCCTTCAAGGCGTTGATGGCAGGCTGATAATCAAACTTATTCCGATAACACTTAAAGCAATCTGGGATATCATTAAGCTGCAATCGCATAGGGTCCTTTTTTTCATCCTGTGTGTAATTTTCATCAAAGTTCTTCAGCAACATACAAAATGTCGAGAACAGGTTTTCTTTTAGATTTATTTCAACCAGCTCATCACTTTCCATGTCGTGGATTCGTTTAATTTCATAATCCTCTCTTAGCTGTCGCATGATTTCCACAGACTGACCTTGGTACGCAGGTGCAAGATGATCACAGTTCACAACCATCTGGACCATGCCAGGATTGCCTTTTCGAGATGTACGACCAAATATTTGTTTCTCCACTCTTCGGTTTTGTGGAAAGTGAGTAAGAAGAACGAACAGACCACCACACTTATTCACTGTTTGATCAACCTTTATGTCTGTCCCCCGTCCTCCGAGATTTGTTGCTATAATGATCCATCCTCCACAGAACTTCATTTTTTCAACATTGTGCTTCTCGCTGATGGTGTACAAAGTAATCTGTTCTGGCTTAAATCTACCTTCATCTTGTATTTTCTCATGTAGCACATCAGCTGTTTTAACATCTTCACAAATGACCAAGACGACTTGTCCTCGCTCTGCTACCTTCCATGAGGTTTCACAAATAGTCTGGATCCATTGGTCATTTCCCCCTTTTACCTGGATGACTGGAAGTTCAACCAGCCTTTTATGGCGATGTGCAGGTATAGTATAACTCTCTGTTTTATAATGTCTTGCCAGAAATTCTCGATCTGCTTTACCTCCTAAAGTGCCAGAAACACCAAATATACCACTTCCACTGAGGTACCTTCTAAAGAAATGGAAATTTGACATGTAGTTTGTCACGTTTGAAATTGGTGAAATTGCAAGTTGGTGCTTGAACTCCAGAAACTGTTGCAGACCATTACCCCACTTCTTGTTTTTCTCCAATACACCACTAGCTTTGAAGTCGACTGGAATTATTGCATTGTACTCGTGTCTGTCAGGACTGTCTGCAACTTCCCTTTCAGCAGCCTGTGAGGTGTCGATCATGTACTCGCGGCCCTTGGACATCTCAACAGCCTTTAGAGCGTTCTCGACAAAAACTGGTAACTGACTCTCCACATAGCTTTTCAAGAAAATAGGGATAACAATAAATTTTTGGGATTCTTCAGCCCTTGGGAGGTTATCTGAGTATCTGATAAACGACTGTATTGTGCTTACAGTTGCGTCAATGAGTGATTTCTCAGACATGATTTCGCACGCAAGCCCTCCTTCCAGTAGTAGCATTTCTACAGTGAGCTCAGCTGGTTTTTCTCGAGCTCCAAAGAATTTGGCTTTCTTGTTCTCTAAAGAATAGCACTTAAACACTACGCTGTTCTCCAAGACCTCCTCAAATACACTTAGAAGATCAAACTGTTGCGATACTCCAAGTTTCTTCATGACTTCAGATAATGC
Source organism: Clarias batrachus (assembly GCA_003987875.1). Taxonomy (NCBI): domain Eukaryota; kingdom Metazoa; phylum Chordata; class Actinopteri; order Siluriformes; family Clariidae; genus Clarias; species Clarias batrachus. Next base: position 101,804 of record QMIH01001681.1, on the reverse strand, counting down.
CTTTGACATTCCATCCTCATTCCCATCAACTTGGTTTTCTTCCTTTTTCTTGCTCTCAGCTTGGATCATTTCAATATCCTCCTGGGTGTAGAACCCTAAAGGAACTCCAGGCAGCAAGATCTCATTAGCCGAGAAGTTGTCTGATGGTTCCTGTGCCATAACAGCTGCTGTTACAGCTTTATGAAAGTATTGCATTCTTGTTGCCCACATTATCTCACCGGTTTCAAGCAGTTCAATTGGTTGGCAGTTAGATAGCATGGCCCATATGTTGGAAAGCACTTGCTCCACATGCCTAAATCCACCTGATTCATGGGATAAGAATGTCACTTGAACTCCGTTGTCCAACGTCATATAGTCCACTTCATCGACTATTACAAGCTCAAACTGCCTTGTATCACGAGTAGTCCTCTTCTCAAATTCCTGTTTAAGAATGTCTGCTGCAAAGACTCCAACTGTGCCATATACTATTTGTTGTCTATAAGCATCTTTAAGACAATTTTCTTGTCCTTCTGGTGAATTGTTATTGGAGAAAGGTGGAGGTACTACAGACGAGGTAACACCAAACATTTGAAAAAAAGATTTCCACTCTTCTTGGTCTCGTCGGGCAAGAATTGGAGAGCTTGTCACAATGTCCACTTTTGTTCCAAGAATGGCGAGAATTGTAGCAAACATGGCTAAGATACAGGACTTGCCTTCACCTGTGCCAATCTCCAGAAGACATCCTTTATTGCTTGTCAGCTGTGGCAGAAGAAGCAAAAGTAATGATGCTAGTTGTGTTAGTCTTGGAAAATAGCCAGGAATCTCCTGTTTGTCTTTTGTTGTGATGGTTGTGCAGTCTTGTACTGCTACTGACATTCGTATTAACACATATTTCAGAATGTTGATATCTGGGTTTGTAAGATCCAGAGATCTTATGTTACTTTTCAAATCCTCAATTTCATCCTTGGTAAGGTCCTTTGATTGATATTTTGGGAGTTCTGACTCTATGTATCGCAGCACATCCTTCAAAAGCACCAAGACGTGCTCTGGGCAGTTTGCTTCACGGAGTTCATTCACAATGGTGTCTGCATCTTTTTCCTTGTCATTTCTTACTTGTTCTTGAAGAAACATTAAAGGGTTTTCATCTTTAAGAGCAGAGAGAACCAGGATGCAGTCCAGGTGGTAGGTTTGTGCTGTGTGGAGAATTGAATCGAGGAGATCACGTTTAATAGCTGGGCTTTTGCAAATGAACAGCATTATTTCTTCTGGGGTCCAAATCCCGTTAAACAACATCTGACCAAAAATGGTTCTACTTTGAGGCGACAGCTCTAAAATCATGTCAAGTGCATTTAATAAAATGCGTTTGGCCAACGTTGGATTTGTGGTTTGAAGTCGCTCCACCAAACCCAAAAGAAAGTCGTAGTTCTTCCCCCAGCCAGGCGGCTGATCTCCATCATCTTTAGCTCTCCCGTGCAAGATGAACTGTAGAGATGCCTCAAGCAGTGTGAGCTTCTCGGTAAGTGAGAGATCATTATATCCTACAGCACAATCAAAAGTAAACTGAGACCACATGGAAAGGTTGTTTTCTGTACAATACTGAACTGCAAGTTCATTCTGGAGTGTCTTAATCCTGCTCCAAATCATGTACTGCTGTACTTCTTTATCTTCTGTGATATGGTATTTTGACAAAAGCTCTTTGAATTTTTCTTCAACATCTAAAACCTATATAGAAACATGCGAAACAAAAGGGTCTTGCAGTCAATAGTGATATTTTATCAAATGCTGTATAAACAGTATGTGTTGTACAGTAATTAGGCTAACTCCATATTAAAGTCATACCTCATCCCTCTCGATCGCAGCAGCGTCATCTTCTATTTGCAGATGTAGCGCTTGTGTGCGTTCATGATGCTGTTGGTGACCTCTGAAGCTTTGTTTTTCACGAAGTTGCTCAGTCGCTCGTGAAAGCCTCTGTCTGGACAACTTACTCTCTCTTTCCAGTTCCTCCTGAATCCTTCGCTCACGTTCCAAACGTTCCAGGCGTCTTCTCTCCTCTTCTTGCCGCCTCTTGCTTTCAGCTTCTTCACGTTGTCCTGTTTAAAGACATCATCAGACACCAGAGAATTACAAACAACTTACAGATAACACATTATTGTTGTATGGGTTATTTAATTACACAGGCAGTAATGATCTGCTGTCTCTCACAGCATGATCCACATGGTGTCACATCTGTATGGTAGAGTTTTCTGTATTCTTTGTATTACCTGCACTATTAAGGAATTTGTAAAAACTTTAACTCTACTGTGGCCAAGGAGGCATTTATCTGTCTGGGGCTCAATAAAGCCTCGAAATTTGCACTATTCCAGACTGTAGTTCTGTAGGATAGAGAAAAGAAACTCTTACCTTTAGCGTCTTACCTTGTGTGAATGCACAGTATATAATAAAATATATATATATAATTCTGTATATAATAATTTAAACCAATCAGCCAAACATCTACCCGATCACCAGGTGACGTGAATAACACTGGTGACAGGATCATGGGCAAGGCTCATCCATGCAATGCCGATCACTGACCAGTACACTGAACGGTGTATAACGGGTGTGGCTAATGGATTCTATACAGAGAGATAATATGCTTATATCACTACACACAGCAAGCTCGAAATTACACTTAAACACACTACAGCACCAACAGTTAATGACTTTAATATCCTTTGGTCAGTTAAGGAACCATTTTAAAGGGAAGTTGTAATCAATTATTGATTTTAATAAATAAGTTTATGCCTTTGGTAGTCTATGCCTCATTCCTTATCTTGCTCACATATTCTCTAGCAATCAGGACAAGAAAGCTTTGGTCTGTACAACTCACTCCTTTCCTGTTCCCTTCGCTCATGTTCCAAACGTTCCAAGCGCCTCCTCTCCTCCTCTTGCCGTCTGTATCTTTCATCTTCTTCAATTTTTCCTGTTTATAGGCACCAGACACAGTCATCAAATGCCACACAATTTGAAACATAAACACCTACAGTCGTGGCCAAAAGTTTTGAGAATGACACAAATATTAGTTTTCACAAAGTTTGCTGCTAAACTGCTTTTAGATCTTTGTTTCAGTTGTTTCAATTAAACTTCAGTTAAATGTTTAGACAGAAGTTTGGATTTATTTTCAAAACTATGGGATAATAAATAATCCATTATATAATTAAGTAACAACAACAACAACAACAACAGTATCAGTCAGCAGTTACTTTAAGACATGCAGGTCGGCTGTTCTGGATCAGTTCCTATAAGAACAGTGTCGTGTCGAGTGTGTGTGTAAACCCCATCGAGCTCCATGATGAAACTGTCTCTCATGAAGACCTTCCCAGGAAAGCGAGACCAAAACTTACTGCTGCAGAGGAGACGTTCATTTAGAGTCACCAGCCTCAGAAATCACCAATTAACCTCAAGCAGCACCTCAGATTAGAGGCGTTATGAAGCTTTACAGAGCAGAAGGAGCAGATATACATCTCAATATCAACTGTTCAGAGGAGATGAGTGTGTATTTTATATAAACGCCTTCAGTGTTGTGTTACAGTGTAGAGAGAAATAAACATCAGGAACGAGCACGGAGTTAGAAGGGGTGTACAAACTTTACAGTAGTGTATATACTGTATTACTCAAAACAGGCTGCAGAAGAGTCGTCCACCAATAGCTAAGAGGTTGGAAATTGGACATGAAATGCTTTAGATATATTGTATGTTAAAGATATATTATAATGGATTATATTAATATTATAGAAAGTATATGAATTGATAAAAAGAATATAAATCTGCTCCAAACAGACATAATTAAGTATAAGACTATATTTTCCATGCAAGACTATATTTTTTTTGCATGAGCTCACCGTGGTTCTGACAGTACTGAGAGATCCCCTCGGAGGTGCAGTAGAGCTGAATCTGGGAACGGTCGTGGGTTTCGCTTAAGGTAAACGTGGTGTCGCCTTTATGGGTGTTAAACTCATAGACAAAACTGTCCCAGCTGTGATTTCCGTATCTGAAGTGGATGTAGCAATGGATTGCCCTGCCCTCCTCATAGGACGCCGAGCCACCAGGACCAATAAAGTTATACTGGTGAGCATTCCATCAAAAAAAAGCATTTTAACATGTAAGTAAAACACGACTGACATTGTTTTGTGTCACTATGTCATGCTCTATGCTCCATTTTTCTGGCTAATCAGAGGACATTATAACTAGAGGAATAGCAATATAACACACTGATTAGAGTATAGAATTGCAGAAATAAAATAGTACAGTAAAGGCATCAGAAGGTCTTACCCCGTCACCCCCACGGGCGTAGTACCAGGAATAAGGAGTATTATTCCTGACTGAAACCTTGGCACCCATTATTCAGGTTATTCTGTTACATTAAAACATTAAACACTGGTCAGTATTAAATAGCAATGCAAGAGAACACAAAACACTGGAATTGTATAATATGTACAGTGAATAAAGTAAAAGAAAATGCAACCTGGATTTATTCCTGTAGAGAGAAGTCTGTCACTGTGTGAGAAGTGAAGTGTCTCCTGCAGTCTGGTTCCTTTTATACACCACAACCGCTTTCACTTTCAATTGTACTGTACGTAAAATGTGTGTCAGCAAAGAGTGTGTGTGTGTGTGTGCACGTGTCTGTGGTAGTTTACACTGCTTTGTGTCAGCAATGTGTGTGTGTGCATGTGTGTGGTGCTTCTGTCAAAGTTCTTGTGAATTGGTAAAGAGGAAATATATTCCCAGTTTAGTTTATGGCATCTGGCACGCTGTGGTGGAAATCCTGAAAACTATAAAAGACAAGGAAGTCACACACTGGGTCAGACCAAAGTAACCACGGCATAATTACACAATGATACAATGTTTTTATCTCTTTAATGCACCTTAATGAGCAGTTCAAAATTAAACTTATTTGTCACATTCAAGGATTCAAGGATTCTTTATTGTCATACCAGCATATATATATATAAAACAGCAGTTAGAAATATATTATGCAAAAATTTTAATGTAAACTAAATATATAGTTTATTGCACATTTTCAAATCTATATTGCATATTTTGCACTTATAGATTTGTATATGTATTGCACCATGGCGTTATATATTGCACTACAGGAGAAAAAGAATATATATATATATATATATATTGCACCTGTAGGTTATAAATTGCACTTTGAAAGAGATATAGAGACAGATATTGTAATTAAACACTGTCCCTTGTGTTTGATGGGAGAGGACCTACAGATTGCCTCGGGGTAGAAGCTGTTTCTAAGCCTGGTGGTCTTGCTCTGAAGGCTCCTCAGCCTTCTGTCTGAGAGACGGAGTTGGAATAGAGCATGTGCAGGGTGTGTGGAGTCCTTACTGATGCGCAGGGCTCTTCCTCTGCATCTTGCAGTGTACAGTTCAGTAATAGACGGGAGCCTGCTCCCCACTGGCCTCTGTGCCGCCTTAACTACCCTCTGCAGCGTTTTCCTCTCAGCTGCGGCTCTATTCCCGAGCCACACGGTGATGTAAGAGCTGATGATGCTTTCTACCGCTCCTCGATAGGAACTTTTCAGAACTAGGTTTCCAAGCCCAGCTTGTTTTAGCTCCCTGAGGAAGCAGAGGCGTACACAACAGTACACAGTATGATACGCAGTGAAATGCTTACACAACTGTTTGTGACCTCATAGATACTCTGTGTGTGTGTGTGTTACCAATGATCGTCTGTAGACAGCGTAGCTGTTTTGCTCGTGTGGGTGGAGCTTACATGAGCTCGCCTTCTGTTTTTAGTGCTAGTAACGCTGATGTCTAAAAGCCCCTGATTAATGCTGATTAAAGAGCAGTTCCTTAAACAGGTTCATGTTTGGCTTCCTTTAATGGAACAAAGTTCACCATGCTTTTGAAATTAAAAAAAAGGAACTATGAAAAAAAAAATGCTATCCAGCAGAAGAGGAACAAGTAACGACCTCTGGATCACACTACTCCAAGATGGAATGTGAGAGTTTCGTTATGCTGTTTTTCTTCCTTGTTTAATTCGTGCACAACACTGACAACAAATATTGAATGAAAATGAATGAAGGAATTTGCTGAGCCTCGAGCTCCATGACTCCACAACACAAACAGTTACTGAACATAATAACATAATAAATACTAACTGACTAGATAAATTCAAAATGCAAAAATAAACAATAGAAAAATGTAAAAAAAAATATTTTTGTTCCTATGTATTTTTCTAAACAGAGAAGTTTCACATATGTCAATTTTGTCAATGTAAAAAAGTTGCAGAAAATACTTTAAAACATTACAAAACTTATTTGGTCTATCTACAACAATTAACTTGTGAGATTTTTATAAACAGTACATTAGGTGTGTTACGTCATCCAGTGACCGAAATTACAAAAATATATATTATATACGATTACATAATATATATGTATATAATATATAATTAATATTATTATATTATATTATAATATATATTATATAATTATGTAATTATAATTATATAACACTTATATATTATAAAATGTACAATATAACAATTAAATTGGGATCAAAGCACAAAACTTCACAACACATGAACACAGGGCGATCTGTGGAAGGTCTCTGATTATTAGAGAATTAATGTGCAATATTTTAGTTATGATTCTATTGGAACTTAAATTGAGTTCTGCAGATGAGACCCCCAGCACTCTCGCTGGTCTTAAAGGCTTAAGCAGCACATTTATATTATGTTTGTGTTTTATTACATTGGCAGGTGTTACAATTCCGTTTTGATTAAAAAAAAATTATCTAATGTTTAACATGTCTTAAGATTTATCCAATTGTGTAAATGATAATGAAGGTGAAGACGCAAGTCCTCAGCTAAAGCAGGGTCAGCTATGCCTCACTTATTTATGACTTATTTTGTGTTTTCTTTTAGATTTATGCTGTATATTTTTTATGTATATTGAAAAAAATATATTTCAATGTATTTCTTCCTGATATTCCTGTGAAAATGTTTCATATTGCTGTCGTTGATAAGATGTTATTGTTAAGATGATAAGATGTTATTTGCTGTAGATGTTGTAGATACACCAAGAATAAAATAAATGCATCACAGAGCTTCACAGGACTAACACTCCACTACCAGCACTTTCACATGACTATACAAATGACTATTTCACCAAAAAGTCATGAGACTGATTTTTTAAAAAACATTCACAGCAAGGTTGCATTAGTAGGAACTGAAACCCATGACCTCCAGTTCACTGATGTTCCTAGCCAAGTACAGTAGTGTGCAAAAGTCTCACGTACAGTAAGCAACAAATGTAGTTATATATTTTTATAATGTCTGTATCATGTACAAAACCATTCAATATTTCAAAACATAACTTAAAAATTAATAGATAAATAACAGCAGTTTAAAGAAGAAAATCTGCATTTCTGTAAAGAAACAAACATAAACAGCCCTAATGTATGCTTCTGAGTTTTACATTAAAATAGAGAGTAAAATATAGAGTGAAAGTGAGTTAACAGAACAACTCATCTTCTCCAGCACACGCAGTAAAACCTAACAAATGTTTTACTTTAAAACTGCACACATCTGTATCTAACAGTAATGATTCATTTCAATCATAAAGTTTTCACACAAAATAGTCACTGCATTTTATTACTCTTTATAAAAGTTTCTTTCAGTAGAAATAGAAGCATCTTAGCTAATGAAGTTTTTTTTTATGTTCCCAAGAAATTTGAACAGAACTGCAAGTAATACAGCTGTTCAGTTTTCTTCTAAATGGAGAATATGTTGGAGAATATGAGCTCTTCTAGTACCTTTATCTAGAGTACTGCAATAATTGTGTACCATCCACTAAACACTCATACCTCTACACAAAACCTTTACAGTACAGTAGAGCGGCGAAATGCTAGATAATGCTGTAACTGTAGAGCCTGAGACAGGGATCAACCAATGAGTTCCCAGGTTCCCGCTGAACCTGAACAGTCAAGTGGATATAAAGGAATCATATATACAGTGATCATTTCCTGTGTGTCGTCACAATGGAGCTCAGGAACAGAGAGGGAGAGGAAGAGCTCACGGGAAGAGACTCCCAGTGCCAAAGAAAATCTGTGCTACAGTAGGTGGCCATAACAATAATATACTGACTGCAGGATGTGAGAGGCAGGTCTACATGTACAGTGTCACTGTTGACAAGTTACAGCGGCCTTTACAATACAATCAGAATTAGAGACGGTTGGAAATAATTCTTTGGTAAAAGACGACAATTTATTAACACACATAATGCTGGCAATCAAAACAACACGAGTAATTGATAACAAGCACAGGTCGGTCAATTCACGAACATGAACAACAGTAGATCATACATAACATAAAATACACACATACATGTGTTGTTTACTGATTGTATTTTATTAATTTTTTTTACATCTATCATAAATTTAAATTCTAAAATTTTCTGTTCCTTAGTGAAATGGTGCGTCACTGCACTGCAATTTATATAAAATCACATTATGAGGTCCACCATTAGAATCATCTGTGTCCCTGTGTCCAGCTGTCTCGCCATCACTCCCTGCTTCTGTCCCTCACTCTTATTCAGTTCCACACGCATCTTCATCTCTCTTTTTCTCTTCTCTCATTTCTTTCCCCTGTGTTCTTCTCTCTCTCGTCTACTCACTTCTCCTTCTGTAGTCCTCATGTCCACCTCCTGACTGCAGCCTTTTCTTACTGAACAAGTTGTAAATATTTTAAACCATATTTTTACTTTCTTTTTCATTTCTTTGTTTCATTTTTACTCATGTGACCTACTGTACAGCAGAGACAAATTTAAATGTCTCATGGTTAAGAGCTACATGTATCAAGTCAAGTCAAGTCCACTTTATTTATATAGCGCTTTTAACAATTGACATTGTTGCAAAGCAGCGTTACACAATCAAAAGATCATCTGGTTTTGCTGAGACATATAATTGAGTGTCATCAGCATAACAATGAAAACTAATACCATGTTTACGAATTATGTTGCCCAGAGGAAGCAAATAGCAGTGGGCCTAAAACTGAGCCCTGTGGAACACCAAACTCCACTTGAGAACATGAGGAATGGTCACCATCTAAATCTTCAAACTGATAACTATCGGTCAAATAGGATCTGAGCCACAAGAGGGCAGTTCCCTTAATTCCTACTACCTTTTCTAATCTGTGAAGGAGAATACTATGATCAATGGTGTCAAAAGCTGCACTGAGGTCCAGTAACACAAGTATAGTGACGCAACCCTGATCAGAGGCCCATAGGAGGTCGTTTACTACTTTAACAAGTGCTGTCTCTGTGCTGTGATGAGGCCTAAATCCTGACTGATACACTTCATTTATGCTATTTCTGTGTAGATGTGAACATAACTGCTGTGATACGACCTTTTCCAAAATCTTGGAGATAAAGGGAAGGTTTGATATCGGCCTGTAATTAGAAAGCTGACAGGGGTCAAGGTCAGGTTTCTTGATTAGCGGTTTAATAACGGCTAATTTAAAGGATTTGGGGACATACCCACTACTGAGTGAACAGTTAATTACTTTCAACAGGGGTTCTATTATTGCTGGTACTATCTGTTTGAGAAAATGTGTCGGTATAGGATCTAATATACAGGTTGACGATTTTGAAGAAGAGATGAGTGAAATTAGTTCCCTCGCTTCAAGGGGAGTAAAGTGTTCTAAGTTCTGATGTGATGTGGTTAGATCATCTGAATTATTTAAATTGTCTGGTTTCAAAGCCTGAATTTTTTGCCTAATATTTATGATTTTGTTACTGAAAAAGTTCATGAAATCCTCACTACTGCATGATGTTGTTGTGGAGATTTCTGCAGTGGTCTTGTTTTTAGTTAATTTAGCTACAGTATTAAATAAAAATCTCGGGTTGTTTTTGTTATTTTCTATAAGAGTGGAGAGATACGTTGATCTAGCATCACTGAGAGCTTTTTTATACTTCAGGATGCTCTCCTTCCAAGCTATTTTGAATGTTATCAATTTAGTTTGGCGCCATTTACGTTCGAATTTTCGAGCGGTTTGTTTTAAAGCACGTGTGTGGTCATTATACCAAGGAGCGAGTTTCTTATCTCTRATCATTTTCCTTTTAACTGGAGCTACATTATCTAAGCTATAACGAAGTGCTGACTCTAGAGATTCATTCGCCTGTTCGAGTTCTGTGAAGTCAGATGGCGAACCAATCAAAGTTGATAATTCCGGAAGATTATTGATAAAGCTCTGTGCGGTATTTGATGTAAATGTACGTTTAAGGTGGAAGCGTGGTGCTGTGCGTACATTATTACTATAACACACTTTAATCGAGACAAGGTAGTGATCCGAGATAACTTCAGACTGTGGAATTGTGGTTATATTTCCTATACTTAATCCGAAGGATAATATTAAATCTAAAGTGTGACCTGCTTTATGAGTGGGTCCTACTACACACTGATTTACTCCTACTGAGTCCAGTATGGACAGGAATGCTGTTCTCAGAGGGTCTTCTGGATTCTCAAAATGAATATTAAAGTCTCCAGCAATTAACGCTTTGTCTACAGAAACAACAAGGTTTGAGAGGAAATCTGCAAATTCGCAGAGAAACTCCGAGTACGGCCCTGGGGGTCTGTAAATGATGATTAGCGGGATCGACTGAGCTGACTTTATGTTACTAAAGAGAACTTCAAATGCATTAGATTTAAAACTGTGTTTTTGTACGAGAGACAGATTATGGTTATAAATAACTGCGACTCCTCCTCCTCTACCAGTTAGCCGAGGCTGGTACCTGGACATCCAGCGGTTCAGCAACCATAACCTGCTGTAAGCTATGTCGCCACGTCTCATTGGGATGGGACCAGAGCAAACTACTTCATGGGATATCGCCTTCGCTATTTTAAACACCTCTGTAAAGTTATGCTTGCTAACCGCTGACTGACGAAGGCGTATATCGTTAGCTCCAGCATGTACCACTATCTTAGGGAACCTCTCCTGTCCTAGAGCCCTAAGATTACCTGCTATGTCCGGTGTTCTGGCTCCCGGGATACACCTGACCACTGACGCCCCTAAAGGCCTCGCTAATTTCACGTCACCCACTCACCACGCTGTGAGGGCTCTACTGCCGGAGTCGGGGGCTGGTTATCTCTGCCTGTGGCACCCAGACATTCCGTTTCGCGAATAACGCTGCTCCCGCGCTCACCAACCCTCTCTAAAGTCTGGATACGCTCCTCTAATTCTAATATCTTCTCCATCAGGGTGCTCACTAGCACACTCCTATCACAAGTAAAATTATCAGTAACGATGGAGGAAGAATGTCTAAACATCCTGCACTCTACACACTGAACGAGCTGAATCGTAGACATGATAACGTACCTTTGTGTCGGAGTTTTAATTATTTGGTGATGGATTCTGCTTGTTGTTGGTCAGATGATACGTGCGTTCTCCCAAAAAGTGCAAAAAAATGGATAAAGTCCAGTAGTATTAAAGCATAAAACTAGTGTGTTATTTAATAGAAATGGGAAAAAATATACTATAAAAAATAATATAATCTAAACGTTGTTACAAACTTTCACGGGAACAATACAAAAAACAGGAAGCTACGATCGATCAGCTCCGTGAAGTTGCGGTTCTCCGCAAAGGCATACAAGACGTCGCGGCCCTGCGTCGCGAGGTGGCGGAGCTAGGGCAGGAGAACGTGACCCTCCGCGGGGCAGGTGCTCAGCCGGCAGTTGCCACGCCCGTCACAGCGGCTGTTGCGCCGCCACCCCCCTCCTCTTCTGATGTCTTCATAGCTCTACCAGATAAGTGGGATGGCACGGATGGGAAATGCAGTGTGTTTTTAACATCATTGGATCTTGTGTTTAAGTTTAATTCCACCAGATACTCCACAGACCGACTACGCGTTGCACTTCTCGTCTCATTGCTATCCGGGCAGGCAGCTGAGTGGGCCACAGCGGTCCTTCGCTTGGATTCAGATGTCGCCTATTCATACACAGAGCTAAGTACTGCGTTCATCGATTCCGGTGCCGCGGGTAACTTTATTTACTCTTCTTATGCCAAAAAACTGGGGGTAAAATTCGAGGCATTATCCCAGCCCGTAAACATCACCTCTGTTGACGGTCGGCCCTTCTCTTCCAGCCCTATCACCTCTTGAACACAGCCAATCACCCTCTTCATCCACCAACACGAAGAACAGGTTCAATTCTATGTCACCTCCATCTCATCTCCTCCCATCATCCTCGGCCACGCATGGTTGTTGCAGCATAACCCACGTATTTCTTGGACACAGAACCGGATTCTACAATGGGGGCTGACCTGCACTGAACTCTGCCTACGGGCCCGGGCTGGGATGTGTTCTAGGGAGCCCGAGGCCTCCGAAGTCGACACCAACAGCATCCCGACGCCTTACCGGGACCTGGCTGAAGTGTTTTGTAAACAACGCGCCACCCACCTACCTCCTCATCGTCCTTACGACTTGCCAATTGACCTTCAGCCGGGTTCCGTTTCGGTGAACCTGAGAGCGTCAGAAAATGAACCGAAACTCCGTATATACTTGCCTCACAGACTTGAAAAATATATACTTATAGAAAGCAAAACGTCTGCTTTTATATAAACTAATGAAAAACAACTTTAGACATCTAATTTTAGACAATGTAATTTGTATGAAAAAGGAATTATAGGCGCATCCAAGAGAGAGAGAGCGCTCAGTTTAAGTTCATTAGTGCACGAAGCACAGACTCTCCCTCTCTCAATAAATCCTTGGTAAGGGCAAGAAGCCCCGAGGGAATAAAAGTTTTTAAAAGTTAAATTTTTCAGAGCCTGGTTTCCTCTTAATTAATAATCTCTTGCTAACTCCAAAAAGGAAGGTCTTCCCGTGCGTATCCTAAGCACTCTCGCGAACTCCTATTTCGTTGACCCCCTCTAAAGCCATTGTGGTGCGGGTCTCCAAACCGTGTCACGTAACACATTGCCGTTTTTTAAACACTGGAATGGAAGAGATGGAAAGTTTCCTCATCATAACATGTCTTGTATTGTTTTTAATCATTCTGTACACAACTCGTGATTTTTTAATGCTATTTTGCAAATGAAAAACACAAATGAATTGAAAAAACAAACAAACAGATTTTTCATTTTGTATTCAATAAACAGATGTGAAAATTACCATCACTGTAGTATTTCTTCGATACAACATATTGTTATGACTTTATGACTTAATTCTATTTTAAAACTGTGGCGAGTGAAAATGTCACTTTGACCCCCGTTTGGTCATTTCACGAATTACTTTGAAATGCGAATGATTTATTTTAGCCACTGTCGTTTTGTCGCGGCGTTAAGCACAGAGATAATAGACAATGCCCTTGTCTACCTACTGTACACACACATATGTGCACTTACTCAGTATCATTCTCGATTGCCTTCAAAACTGAACGTTGCTTGTGTGTCCCGGTGTGAGGTGCTGGTGAAGGCAAGGGTGATGCAGACATTCTTAAAAAATAAATAAATAAATTGTTAGCCTGTATTGTTCCAAGTAAACTAACAAAATTATACAGAGAGGCTCCAAAAATGCATAAACATTTCAACATGAATAATATATACCTCTTCTCTGATGGTCACATGACATCATCAACAATAGGGCGACTACTGATATCTTTAGAGGAAATATAATTCTATTCACTGCTGACATAATTCAGTCAAGTTTTAAAAAGAGCATAGATAACAACTGTCAGTGTGTATACACGATTGTGCCCCTCTGTATGTGTTGATGGGCAATAGGCTGGACAAATATCTGTTGATGGGCCACAGACCATGTAGTGCATCTCAAACATTTACACCCGAGACATTAGCATGATTCCATGCACCAGGCATGTTTTACATACACATGTAACACATTCTAAACATTTACACCACAGACAATATTCATAAACATCTCTTAGCTGCATGAGGCATTATTTAAGCCAGCTGTAGCTAACATGCTTGTGCTAAATAACATTACCGATAGCAGTGTCATAAGCTAACCAAAACTGAGCCAAATAAATATTAGCAACTATAGTCTAAAGCTATCCAAAACGAGGTGAAATACATTGGAACATTTACCAAACATCTGTAAACTTCATAAGGCATTAGCTTAGCCACCTCAACTAACATGTTTGTGCTAAGCTACTGTAAAGTTTTAAAAGTTTCGTTCGGTAAGAAGCGAGTTGCTCGGTCTGTGCTTCGGTAAGCTTTTCTGGCGCCAGGAGAGACTCAGTCAAACACACACACACGTTGTCTGTCAGAAAAGTCTCTGTTTATTAGCAACAAAAGATAGTGTTTATATATTTTTGACCAAACGCCTGTGCCACTGACATATGTTACTATAAAGAACATAAACTATTGTAAATGTCCTGGAGCGATCCTGAAGAATCAAAGGAGAGGAAGACAGACAGGTGTCCTTCCAGAGAAGGATCACAAGATATTGGCTCGATTAGGGGGAGAGGAGGAAGGAGACAGAGAGAGATAGATAGAGAGAGAGAGACATAAAGAGAGAATGGGAAGGTGAGCATGGGAGCGTTCACACCTTTAGGAACAGATGCAAGAAGAGACAGGAAGATAGCAGCAAGAAAGATTTAACACGTTAATATCAGATCTATGAGGAAGAGAGCAAGAGAGTAGAAATAACTCCTTTATATATAAAATAATTCTAACAGCTACATAAAGCAGCATGTTAGCATGATAAACATGCTAACCTAAACAAGTGACATTGAAAGACAAAGTTCCACATAAGATGGCATAAGCTAGCCGAAGTGAGGAAAAATATAATATTAGCTTTATATGATGATAATTGATGATTATATGATGATGATAAAGAGTTATATAAGACTTAATAACTTACCCATTGTCATAACAGCTTGTTTGAAAATCCTCTGCTGGATCTATTCTCTCTTCAAAATGCTCCCGGTCGTCATCGGAGTTGTAAAATCTTCTTCTGAGGAAAAGGTAAACTCCTCCCACTGTCCAGAACATTCTGAAGAGCTTCCTCGGCTGTGTAGCGCGTGCCATCTTCCAAACGCGCAGAAAACTCACTGAATCTGTGTGGAAACTGTGTGTGTTCAAGCCGGTGTCCGGGGGGCGTGGCCTCGCCTGTAGATTACCCGGACTGTTTTCCCTGTGAATAGCGTGTGGGCGTGGCCTCGCCTGTAGATTACCCGGACTGTTTTCCCTGTGAATAGCGTGTGGGCGTGGTCTCGCCTGTATATTACCCGGACTGTTTTCCCTGTGAATAGCGTGTGGGCGTGGCCTCGCCTGTAGATTACCCGGACTGTTTTCTGTGTGAATAGCGTGTGGGCGTGGCCTGTCTCAGTTCATTATCGGATAATGAAGTGAGAGAGAAATTCTGTGCCTCTCCTTGGTTTCACACGGATTACATAAACTGAGACTGTTTGTTGAGAATATAACTTGCATCATTTAAAAGTAGACCATTTAAGCTTTCTATAGATATATTTCTCATGTCTGTGTGTGCAGTTTTCACAGAGTTTCAGTTCATTTTAATGACGTGTTAATTTTTTTTTCACGGAGCCTGAGACGACTGAAAGCGCACCCTGTTTATTTTCTTTATTTTACAAAAGCACAACGTTTTGTGGATATTGTGAGTGTTCATCAATAAAAGTAGACCCTTTACAGATTCAAATGATGTAATACACTTATGTGTAGGATCAGAAATGACAGAGCATTTTAAACTCTTTTCATGATTACCAGAAAAAAATGCAAGTGGACCCGCCGGCGGCTCCGCCGACTCCTAAGGGTTTTAAAAAAACAATACACCACATGTTATAATAAGGAAAATCTCAATTTCTTCCTATCCAGGGATTAAAAATGGTAACAATGTCAATTTTAGAATCTGGAATCCAGACGATGAAATTTACACAAATTTAAAAAGAGGCCTGAAGCACTGCAGGTCCAGATGTTCTGCACATTCTCTGAGCACTCTGTCTGTGATGTTGTTTGGTCCAGCAGCTTTACGTAGGTTGTCTCTGCATAGAGTTTTCCTGACATCAGCCGTGGTGAGACACAGCACCTGGACGTTCAGAGGATGGGTGATCTTCCTCGCCGTCATGTCGTTCTGCATGTCGAACCATGCGTAGAAGCTGTTCAGCGCATTCGGAAGTGAGCCGTCAATGTCACAGGCAGGTGATAAAGTCCTGTAGTTGGTGATTGCTTGTATGCCCTGCCACATGCGCCGTGTGACACCGCTGTCCCTGAAGTGATTGTGGATTCTCTGGGCATGAGCGCGCTTCACCTCTCTGATGGCCTGGGACAGTTTGGCCCTTGCTGTTCTTTGGGCCGCCTTATCCCCTGCTCTGAAGGCAGAGTCTCTGGTCCTCAGAAGTGCATGCACCTCCGCAGTCATAGTAGTCATTTCTAGTTGGGTCATGATATGATGCTCTTGGAGACAGTGACGTCATCAGTGCACTTGTTGATGTAGCTGGTCACTGATGACGTGTACCGTAAGTTGCAGCCTCCCTAAACATGTTCCAGTCAGTGTTCTCGAAACAGTCCTGAAGAGCAGAGATGCCTCCTGCAGGCCAGGTTTTCACCTGCTTCAGAACCGGTTTTGAACGCCGAGTACCCGAGGTGTGGGCGGGGCTCTGCCTGATATGCGCCGGGAATGTTTGTGTAAACAAGATCCAGCGTGTTTTCTTCTCTTGTTGCAAAGTCCACATACTGATGGAATTTAGGAAGCACTGACTTGAGATTTGCATGGTTGAAATCTTCAGCGACAATAAACAGTCCATCCGGGTGTGTGTTCTGCAGATTACTGATCTTAGTATACAGTTCCCATAGCGCTTCCTTAGCATTAGCGCTATGTGGGATGTACACTCCGACAATGAAAATAGTGGTGAATTCTCGCGGCAAATAAAAAGGTCAACATCTAACAGTCCCAATCTCCAGCAACGATGAGCAAAAACTAGAAACTAGCACAGAGTTCTTACACCATTTTGTGTTGATGTAAACACACAAGCCGCCGCCACGAGTCTTACCACACAGAGCTGCGTTTCTGTCGGCGCGAAACAAGGCTAGCTCGTTTAGCTGAATGCCGGTGTCTGGAACTTTGTCGCTGAGCCATGTCTCCGTGAAGACAAAGACGCAGCAGTCTCTAAACTCACGCTGTGTAGTCTATTGGAGTCATATGTAGTTCAGTTTATTTTCCAGGGAGCGGACATTAGATAAGATGATGGACGGGAGAGCCGACCGGCTAGGGTTTATTTTTAGCCTAGCACAGACTCCCGCCCACTTGCTGTGCTTCTGCTTCCTCGTGCACCGCTTACGATGTCCCCTCCTCCGACTACAGGCATCAGGCAACACTGAGGACTGGAGGCCGAGGTCCTGTAGCTTCTCACGCAACTCATCTTGAATGCAATTTTCCAGTTTATTGAGTAGTAAAAGTGTCTGGTGGTGGTAAGTGCGCCGATGTCCATATACTGTGTAAAATAAATGAGCTACAACACAAACAATGTAGCACTATTTTGGCTCTCACACAGCCGCTGTGTGCTACTGCCGCGCCACCATCTTGGAAGTTGCTCCATGTGCAGTGTACAAAGCCCTTTCACTGTAGTACCACCAATTATTTCTCACCTTTTAAAGCCATACCACCCAGCACAGTCTCTCAGGTGTGGTCATCAACCTTTCCTTACAGTTCGGAGCAATCATGCCTTTTCAATAGCTGCCCCTAATCTCTGGAAGGAGCTGTCCCTGTATGCATCAGGCAGGCCTCTGCTCTTGTTAGGAACCTCCACTAGAAGTCACTGTTCATGTCTGTCTGTCTGTAGTTTTTGGTGGTCGTCTCAGTTTCCCAGAAGGCACCTCAGTCAGGTGAGGAGTGCTCACCTGAACTGACGTGGCTCATTAAAGTTTCTATGAATAGCAGTTTGTTCTGGGAAACTGGGTCGAGCATTGTTTGTGATTGTTTGTTTGTATACCATCATGTGGGCATTCTTTTTTGTTTCTTTAAGTTTATATTTGTTTTATGTTTTGTAACCTGTGTTCAAGAGTAACCTGTGTTACTGGATTCATGGAGCTGTCCTGTTTCATGTTTAGCTAGGCTGTGTCTCATCCTGTGCACAGTGTAAGTACTGCTCTGTGTCTTCCCAGTGTCAGTCTTCTTGTTTAGTTATTTGGTTAAAACTTCCCTTGTATGTGTAGCCACATGAAGGCTTAACCGTTAGCAGGGTTAGCCGCTAGTAGGTGTCTCCTGTCTAGTCCTGGCTCGCCAGCCCTGTCTCCTGTCTAGTCCTGTCTCGCCAGCCCTGTCTCCTGTCTAGTCCTGTCTCGCCAGCCCTGTCTCCTGTCTAGCCTCTCCAGTCTCCTGTCTAGCCTCTCCAGTCTTTAGTTCCCCTATGTATCTTTAGTTAGCTCCAGCTCCATGTTTCCTTCTGTCAGTTCCCTGTGTCAGCTCCTTGTTCCCTGTGTTCAGCTCCTGTTCCTGTATTTTTCCTGAGCCCTAGTTTTAGTTTACGTTTGTTGTTTTGGTTCCTTTGTTTGGTTGTGTCTGTTTCTGAGTTTTGTTAATAAAGACTATTTCTGTTGAACAACCCCTCTGCGTGGAGGCCTACCATATATGCCCACGGCAACAACATCTGCCGGTCTAGCCAGTACCACCAGCTAGACCCATGACAGCTCTTCCTATTTATGAATCACCTTAAGACCTTTTTATACTCTTTGGCATTGATTACAGTGTAAGGACATAATCTTTTCCCTGCTTTGATTTATTATTTTTTATTATTTTATGCAGTGAGGGTGGACTTGTTTTATTTTATTTGTTTTATTGTTTTATTGATTATTGTTTGTTTTATTTGTATTTTGTTTTTGTCTGTTAGAATTGTACAGCATTTTGTGTTGTACAAAACTGTGTTGTGATAAACGTGCTTTAAAAGTAACTTTGACTCTGACTACTGTACTGTATGTGCACATGTTTTTACTTAGTCTTTCTGATTTTCTTCCTGGTTGTTTGGTTTCCTCCCACTGTCCAGGTGTGCAGAGATTTACATTCCAGATACACTCGGGTCCACCACCTTAAACAGGATAAGTCACTCATACAAAGTAAAAAAATGATTAAATTAAAACATTTTTTTCCCTGTGACCACACCCTTTCTCTCTCTCTCTCTCTCTCTCTCTCTCTCTCTCTCTTTCTCTCTCTCTCTCTCTCTCTCTCTCTCTCAATTTCCTCATACATACACACGAACACACACAAACACCTGGAGCAGACTGGTATATTTTTCGCTTTGTCATTGCTGAGTGACGGACTAACAGAAGGAAATACATAATGCGAACTCATATTTATTTTCTGATACTTGGCATTGCTTTGGTGGGGTAAGTTATTATTATTATTATTATTATTATTATTATTATTATACAGATTGCTACATTTTTTACAGCCTGTTTTATTCAATAAAGCTAATAACAATACGTAATAGTGACATTTATGTTAATCAATGTAAAAAATAATAATAGCAATAGTAATAAATGAAGAAAAGTTGTTAGTTGTTATTTATTGGTAAAATCTATGCTATTAAAAATAATAATAATTGTACATTGAACTGAACAAGAACTGAAAGAGACTTTTCAGCACAGAGCTGTGTTCAGATGTATACTTTATTTGAAGAATGTGAAATGTCAGAATAATAGTAGAGAGAAAGATTTATTTCAGCTTTCATCTCTTTAATATCACACCCACTTAGACATTTACACACACAACGTTAGTATTGTCATTGTCACAAAGCAGCTTTACACAATCAAAAAAAAAGGTTTTCTATAATTAGCTTACAGTAAGCTGCTGGGGATTTAACCTGTTCCTCCTGACAGAACTGGTGTAACTGGTTTGTAGGCCTCCTCAATCACAAAGGCTGTTTCAGTTCACACCTCATTGGATTGAGGTCTGGGCTGCTCCAATACATCGGCTTTATTGTCCTTAAGTCATTCTACCACACTTGGGAAGTATTCTAGTGGTCACTGTTCATGTGGAAGATCCATTTCTTTTCTTTTTCTTCTTTTTTTTTGACTGTTTGCTGCTTTAATAGTATTTTTTTAAATAAAAATTTTCAACAAAACAACAACAGTGGTACAGGTATCTTGACAACAAGCAAACTTTTGTTATACATTCAAATGGCTATAAATGCTTAAGAGCAAAGACAAAAACAAATGACAGTTATAAACCAAGTTTAGAAAGACATAGTCAATGCACTCTAAAAAATAAAACTGTGCTGTACTCAATTTTTTTGGTGAAACATTTTTACACTTAAAAATATTGATTCAATATAAAATAAAAATATACTTCATGAATTGAGTAGAAGTCAGTAAAAAATTGAGTAAACCTGAATAACTATATTTAGTACAATGATGAACAAAGTTGAGTAAATGTAATTAAAAGCAGAGGTTAATGCAGTGGTTACCCTAAGTGAAAATGTGTAAAATAATTGAGTAAATATAATTGAAATGCAAGGTAGATTCAAACTGCTCCATCACAGAATTAATATGTTGCACTTACTTAATTTTATAACTATATTTACCCTTTACACAAGGAGTATTTTAATACAGGTCAGTGTATCTAATGACACCAGATTATAAACAAATCTGTGAGCTCGTCCAGATTGGTGGCAGCAGCTTCAAAAACACTCCAATCAGTGCAGTCGAAACAGGCCTGTAATTCCTGCTCTGCTTCCCTGGTCCAACTTTTTACAGTCCTTACTACAGGCTTAGCAGATTTAAGTTTTTGCCTDTAGGTYGGGAGAAGATGAACCAGGCAGTGGTCAGAAAGTCCTAAAGCTGCTCTGAGGACGGAGAGATATGCATCCTTTATTGTGGTGTAGCAGTGATCCAAAATATTATTCTCTCTGGTGGGGTGTGTAATGTGCTGTTTGTATTTAGGCAGTTCACGTTTGAGATTTGCTTTGTTAGAATCACCAAGTATAATCATAACAGAGTCCGGGTGTTGTTGCTCCGTGTCTGAGATCTGAGCAGCCAGCTGTTGTAATGCTGCGTTCACACACGCTTGTGGAGGAATGTACACACTCACAAGAATAAACGAGGTAAACTCCCGCGGCGAATAGAAAGGCTTACAGTTGATAAAATATGCCTCTAGATCGGGACAGCACATTTTTTCCAATGGTGTCACATTTGTACACCAACGTTCATTGATGTAAAAGCATGTCCCGCCACCTTGCAATTTCCCCGTTTATTCTGTGTCGCGGTCAGCTCTGAAGAGCTGGAAGCCCGGCAGGTGTACTCCGTTATCTGGAATGGTTTCGTT
>QMIH01001681.1:37534-71994 GCA_003987875.1 Clarias batrachus | reverse complement strand
AACCTCTTTCCTTGAAGTTCTTGATGATCCTATAAATTGTTGATTTAGGTGCAATCTTAGTAGCCACAATATCCTTGCCTGTGAAGCCATTTTTATGCAACACAATGATGGCTGCACACGTTTCTTTGCAGGTCACCATGGCTAACAATGAAAGAACAATGATTTCAAGCATCACCCTCCTTTTAACATGTCAAGTCTGCCATTCTAACTCAATCAGCCTGACATAATGATCTCCAGCCTTGTGCTCGTCAACATTCTCACCTGAGTTAACAAGAATTACTGAAATTATCTCAGCAGCTCCTTTAATGACAGCAATGAAATGCAGTGGAAAGTTTTTTTCGGGATTAAGTTAATTTTCATGGCAAAGAAGGACTATGCAATTCATGTCATCACTCTTCATAACATTCTGGAGTTTATGCAAATTGCTATTATAAAAACTTAAACAGCAACTTTTCCAATTTCCAATATTCATGTAATTCTCAAAACTTTTGGCCACGACTGTAGATATGCCTTAGGTAAAGGAGCAGATCTGGGGGACTCATGGACGTAGAGTATTCTGGTGAACTGGTATGTTTAGATGCTGTCCTCCCCACTCTCATTGATCATGCAGGTTTGAAGACGGTGAGGTGATTGGTTGCTTTACATCTCAGTTCCCCCCTAATGTCTGTGTTTCCTTCTGGCTCCTCCCTTTTAGTTATGCTGTTATAGTTAGTCCTGCCAGAGTGCCTGCTTGCACTCTACTCTAAATATACCTTCACCTTATACATTATGTAACTGTGACCATACCTAACTTATCTCTCCTCTTCTGCTCTCCCCCCCTCTTTCCCTCTCTCTGTTGAGCTACACATGTCGTTCCTGAACTGCCATTGATCCAGACTCCCTCTGCCCTCTGGACCTGCCTGACTCATCCTGGTGCCCCGCTTCTGGTTGGAGATTTCGTCACATAGATGTCCCGTGTTTCTCCTTTGGGATGCATCCGATGTCTGGGTTCAGTTTCACTCTACTAGGAAGACGGTTCTGGGCTCAACTGATGTTAACAGTTTCTCTGTGGATTTGGCTGCAGTCGCTCAATAGTTCAGGACTGGAATTTCCTACAAGTCTACCTGAGCTTCCAATAACTACCTGGACTCCATATTAATAAATTAACATCTGTTATAACAACTGTCATACCGAACTGCCTGCCACCTAACACACAGTATGAATGCAGATCAATTCTGCAAAAAATTCAGGCCTTGAAACCAGACAATTTAAGTTATACAGATGATAAACTAACCATACCATATCACCAAACCTAGAATACTTTACTCCCCTTGAAGAGAGTGAACTAATTTCACTCATCTCTTCTTCAAAATCGTCAGCCTGTATATTAGATTAGAATCTGCTCTCTTGAAGGTACAGAATGATATCCTCCTATCCCATGACTCCAAAAAACCTGTGCTGCTTGTGCTGCCATTTTATTGTCATTTTTAAGACTGTGAAGCACTTTGGTACAACTTAGGTTGCTGTAAAGTGCTATAGAAATAAATGTTGATTTGATATTATATCCTATACAGACACAGTATCTCAAGCAGATAGTACCAGCAATACCAGAACCCCTGTTGTTCCCAAATCCTTTAAATTAGCACTTATTAAACCATTAATTAAGAAACCTGACCTTGACCCTTGTCAGCTGTCCAATTACAGGCCGATATCAAACCTCCCTTTTATCTCTAAGATTCTGGAAAAGATAAGAGCACAGCAATTATGTTCATATCTACTGTACATAGGAATGGCATCATCAAATTGTATCAGTCAGGATTTAGACAGCACTTGTTAAAGTAGTAAACGACCTCCTATGGGCCTCTGATCAGGGTTGCGTCACTATACTTGTGTTACTGGACCTCAGTGCAGCTTTTGACACTATTGATCATAGTATTCTCCTTCACAGATTAGAAAAGGTAGTAGGAATTAAGGGAACTGCCCTCTTGTGGCTCAGATCCTATTTGACTGATCGTTATCAGTTTGTAGATTTAAATGGTGACCACTCTGCATGCTCTAAAGTGGAGTTTGGTGTTCTACAGGATTCAGTTTTAGGCCCACTGCATTTCTTCTCTTTACAAGCTTCCTCTGGGCAAGATCATTCTTAGGCATGGTATTAGTTTTTATTGTTATGCTGATGACACACAGTTATACGTCTCAGCAAAACCAGATGATAAAAACCAGCCTACTAAAGTTAAGCAATGTGTGCAGGACATACGAGATTAGATGTTAATTAACTTCCTTATGCTTAACTTCCCTAACCACCATCTCTCCTTCTCTTCTGTTCTCTTCTCTATTTCCCTCTCCATGTCCGTCTGTCGAGCTCCTGAGCTGCCAGTGATCCAGACCCCCTCTGCCCACTGGACCTGTCTGACTCGTCCTGGTGTCTCGCTTCTGGTTGGAGATCTCGTTGCATGGATGCCCCATGTGGTCTGCCTGGGATGCGTGTGATGACTGGGGACGGTTCCACTTTTCTATGAAGACGGTCCTGGCCTTGGCTGAAGCTGACAGCTGTTCTCTGAGCACTCATTACTGCAATTGCTTGATAGTTCAGGACTGGAGTTTCCTATAGTCTACCTGAGCCTCCAATAACGAACTGGAACCTATATTAACTTAAACATACCTGTTATACTGAACTTCCAGTCTCGCACAGTATGACTGCGGATCAATCTCTGCTATCCGTTTTCACCCAAATGAGGATGGGTTCCCTGTTGAGTCTGGTTCCTCTCAAGGTTTCTTCTTACTGCCATCTCAGGGAGTTTTTCCTTGCCACTGTTGCCGTCATCCTCAGCTTGCTCATCAGGGACAATTTTATCATTTTGATTCACATTCACATTTCATACAAACTTAAATAATTCTTTTGATTGTGTAAAGCTGATTTGGAACAACGTCAATTGTTAAAAGTGCTATACAAATAAAAATTGAATTGAATTGAACCAGTAGATCCCATCTAAAAACTGTCTAAAACTGGTCAAACCTATTAACTGTTATCAAACACCTAATACACTTAATATACAGCTGTAAACTGTCAAGAGCCGCCATTATTTTGCTCCTTTGAACATCCTCTCTTATATAATAAGACTCTTTCATAATAAATGTCACTATACACAATGTAGCATCTATTAGAGTAGAATATTTAATAGTTTAATGCACACAGTTTGACTTAGTAAAGAGGAAATTCCAAAATGTTAACTCCATTTAATCCATTTTTTGTACCTAGTGTACAAAAAATCTATAATCCACCTTTGGATAACTTAAAAAGCTACAACATGTTAATTAGTGACTACATTTCAACACTTTCAATATGGACATTTATTGCCAGCTACGATTACCCCTGTCTCTTCACAATGCACCATGCTGAACTTTCCAAAATTGCCTGACAATCTTCCTATGATCATCTATTCTCTCAAGTTCACATCAACTCAGGGCCAAATTCAGTAATTTGGGAAATCCCTCTTTTAAGGAGTCTCTTTGGAATTCGTGCATTATTT
Organism: Clarias batrachus; assembly: GCA_003987875.1. Lineage (NCBI taxonomy): Eukaryota > Metazoa > Chordata > Actinopteri > Siluriformes > Clariidae > Clarias > Clarias batrachus. Next base: position 68,485 of record QMIH01001681.1, on the reverse strand, counting down.
TCAAAATTTCACAAATCTCATGCAATGTACTTGACTACATTGAAGCATAACATACTCATTGTAAACTGGCTACGTACACAAATTGTCACCTATGACACAGCACGATTTGCTATGAACAGCCACACTGACTATTTAGCCAGTGCTGTGTAGATTAGGAATCAATACACCATCATCCAATACAGCATGTGTTGCCACATGATTGAGACAGTGCATACAAGACTTTGTAGTGGAACCGTTTAGACTAATAGGAGGTTCTTGAGTAACTATGACCGTTTGTCACAGTTAAACTTAGTTGTGTGTGGTTTCTTTGTGGTTAGGTGAATGGATGTGCAAATACTTAACTTAAAAACCTGTACAAATATTTTGTCTTATATATATACATCTTCCCCAAAGACTTGAATTTCTGTGGCGAATAAATGCCACAGCAATTCTTGCTGATCAATAGTATGATATTTCAACAATAAGTTATCACAGAATGAACATGTACAACTATAATGCTTCTACTGAAGATTACATTTAAATACGTATAGAGAGAATCAGAGACAAAAACAAATGGCAAAGAGACTCAATATGGAAAGGGAAAAAGAAAGGGATAGTATTGTAGACAGAGAGACAGATTTGGTAGTAGCTATAGCAACAAGAAGCATGTGCCAGTATCAAAAGGCTCCTTCTGGACATTAGTCCCAGAAGCATAAACACTACATAATCACCTCATCTTGAACGTGGGGAAAAGTCGAATTTTGACACAGTCATGATAACAGCACTGAATGAAAATAGGGAAGCTGTGGTATTAATGTAACGAGGAAACAGGAGGGGTGTAGTTTAACTGAATTGTTAGCAGTTTAGCAGAATGGGCTTACCTCATTAGCATGGAAGCCCTTGTTCCGTTCCTTCCGACCTCCATGACCTCCATGTCCTTTGTGTCCCTGAGAGTCAGACGTGCTGATTGTCTGCTGAGCAGCAGCTAATATCTCATCTAGCTTATCTAACACACAGCAGTTTGCACATTTTAAATGAACAATACTCTCTCATATTTCTAGAAAAATAAAAACAAACTTACTAAGGGCCATTTGGTAAACACTCCTCTTCTTATCAGGAGCCTGAGAACTCTCAGACAGATCTATATAAAATACATACAGATATAAAAACACAACTTAACATACTTTTAACCACACACACACACACAATATACACACTGTGACAGGGGACTGTACACCTCTTCCAATATTCACACAACTTTGCACCAAATGACAGTTCAGCACCACAGACAGCGGAAAAGGGGCGGGGATCCGTAACTCTGTACGGGCGGCTTCCTATTTTCATTCACCGTCTTGGAAACATCACGCACCTACAAAAGGAGACCGAAACTCTAGTTCGACCATGGGAGACGACACCACCTCACACCCTTAGAAAGGGCTACCACACTCTCCCTACACGTTGACTCCCTCTCCCTTCCCTTCACTTAATAAGCACCAGAAATAAAAACACATTCAGCAGCACCTGCCGTCTCTGTCTGTGTCCCACTAGAAAAGATAGCTTTACAACACACAGTCTTATGCAAAACTTTAGGCACCCCTTGATAAATAACAGATTTTGGAGATTTTTTAAATTGAAAGATGTTAACACAGTCTTTCTTGGAAATGGAAAAAATGCACAATATTTTCAGCAAACATTGGTGCATAGTTACTTTTTATGTCATAAATTACATACATTTCTGAGTCCCCCCAAACAATAAAACAAAGAACAAATAGAACAAATATAAACACAAAAATAAAAACATTATTGTAGCACTGTGAAAAGGTTTGTGCCCCCTACATAATCAGTACTCAGTAACGCCTCCTCTGGCAGATATCTCAGCTTGCAAACGCTTTTTACAGCAGCTGGGCAAGTCTTTCAGTTGTTGTACTTCGGATTTTCTCCCATTCTTCCTGGCAAAAGGCTTCTAGCGCTGTAATATTCTTTGGCCATCTTGCATGCACAGTTCTTTTAAAACCTACCCATAAATTTTCAGTGATGTTTAAATCAGGGGACTGTGATGGCCGTTCCAAAACCTTCAGCTTGCGTCTCTTGAGGTTTTCCATAGTGGATTTCGAGGTGTGTTTAGGATCATTGTCCTGTTGTAGAAGTCGTCCTCTTTTCAACTTCAGCTTTTTAACAGATGGTGTGATATTTGCTTCCAGCAATGTTTCCTGTGCCACTGGCTGCAACACAACCCCAAAGCATGATAGATCCACCCCCATGCTTAATAGTTTGCAAGGTGTTCTTTTCATGAAATACTGCTCCTTTTTTCTCCAAACGTGCCTTTGCTGCTTGTGGCCAATGATCTTCTCTGTGCAAGCATCATTGTTCACATTACTCACTGTAGAAACTACAAGCTGACAACACTTTGCTGTCTTATTGTAACCTTCTCCTACATTGTGCTCATCAATAACTTTCATATTCAAAGTCTTACACAGCTGCTTAGAGGAACCCATGCTTGTTGAGTATCCGCAAGGGTGCACACAAGGATTGAAGAGTAAGGATTTGTAAAGCTTTGAAATTGGCATTTACTAATGACAGCTGTTGCCATTCATCAGATCCAATGAGCATGTTAAGGTCTGAAACCTTGTAAAAAGAATTGGAGACTCTGGAACTCTTAGGGTACCCAAACTTTTGCACAGTGCCATAATAATGTTTTTCTTCAATTTATAGCATAAGATTTAACTATGCATCAATGTTTGCTGAAAATATTGTGCATTTTTTCCATTTCCAAGAGATTAAAAAATGATCAAAATCTGTTATTTATCAAGGGGTACCTAAACTTTTGCATAAGACTGTGTGTATCAGGGTATAAATAAGGAGATCTTCCACTCCAGTCCTGTGTTCAACACAGCTGATTCAACTAATCTGTTAATTAACAGTTTCAAGCTGGTGTGTTGGTGAATTTAAAACCGTGCTGGACGTTGTGGCCTCCCAGGACTTCAGGAGTTGAAGATCCCTGGTGTAAATTATAAGCTCAAGGCTAAAATGATTGTCTTTTTGTGATATGGTGACAGTTTTTAAATAAAGGTAAACTTTACAGTGACGACCAGGACTGGGGCTCTCCTGGGCAACCTTAGATATGTTTCACTACTCATCCTAGTAGCTTCTTCAGACTAATCTGTACGATATCTACCTAAGAAGAAAGAAGTACAGTTGACACGACTCAACTTCCAGATGACCTCACCTGGACGAGAGAATCTCCACTGGCTTAAAAATGGTCTCTTAATCTTGTCAAATCTCTTTTCTGTACCCTTTGTACCACCTTTTTGTAAAAGGTACAGAAATCAGATCAAATCTGTAACAGAATCAGACCCTGATGTTTGGCCACTACAGTAACCTTCCAAGACCTTGTCTACATTATTGCATGGCTACACTGACAATATACTACAAATACTAGCATGGTATTAAAAAAAAATTAATAGATAGATCTGGTTTTATGTTCTGTTTGATTTACACCAACCTAGTTTCTTCTTCCACGGTGAAGCTGCAAAAACAAGAAAAAAATTTAAGATTACACCAAACCACCCACAGATGACACAGATTATTTGGCTCATTGCTGCTAGGTGAAGGATACATTTACTGAATTTCCATTTTACTTATGTTTGTGTCTGTATGCATATTTTACACAGAATGATTTGGATCAGAACCTCCTGTATTGAGAGGATGTAAATGGTCAAAATAAAGCCTGAAGGCATTTCAGAAATCGGTATTAGATCGGCATGTCTCAGTACCACCTTTTAGTTTATGCTGTCAAAGTTACTCCTCCCAGACATATGTCCCTAGACATATGCACTACAAATGTCTTATATATTGTTTCAATGATAATTGTTTTTTTTCTCTCTCTCTTTCTTTCTGTGTTGATCTACACATGACACTCCTGAGTTGGAAGCAACCCTGACCCCTTCTGCCCTCTGGACCTGTCTGACATCCTGGTTCCCCACTTCTGCTTGGAGATCTCATTTCATGCTGCTGAGGATGGCCCCATATGATCTGCTTAGGATACATGTGGTGACTGGAGATGGTTCCACTTGACTTTAAAGATCGTCTTGGACCTGGCTGATGCAGGCGGTGTATCTGTGATGGCTTGTGACTACAGTTGCTAAGTAGTTCAGAACTGAAATTTCAACATTATATTACCCTATACACCTCTCCTGTTATATTGAACTTTTAGCATCATAGCACACACTCAAAAGCTATTTTTTCTTTATTTAGTGTTCATTGTACTGTACTTAATGTCTGTACATTTGCAGGTTTGTATGTTCACACACTGGCTTTGTGCACATCAAATGTGGTTAAATATGGTTAATTACTAACTAATGTCCATGTGGCCTTTGATCAGAAACACAATCAGAATAATAATTATTATTATTTTTTTTTTTTTACAACTGTACAGTTTCAGAGGATGCTGTGAAAATTATCATTGCGAAATATTGCCATCACGCATCCATTTTTACAAAACATTTTTTCTTTCTCCCCTTTTCTAGGAGTTGCTACAGCAGATAATTTGCAAGATTTGGTACAGGTTTTATGCCAGATGCCCGTTCTTTCACAACCTTCCCATTTCCTAACTGGGATTGGGACTGGCACGGAATGCAATGGCTGGGTTGTATGGGGCACAGAGATAAGTGTCTTGCGCAAGGACCTAACAGAGATTACCCAGCAGTGGCAAGGCTCAATCGCCCAACCCTCTGATCAGCCACCACTGTTCAGTTTTTACAAAACTGTAGATAAAAATCCTTGCAACAGATTTTCTCTGCATGAATCACACCACAATGTGGAGATGTCGTCTGAATTAGCAAAGAATTGGCTTATAATGCGAAATCACACATGCTATCTGTATGTGTATTCAGATTTGATCCTGGATATGGAAGCTTTTTTCACCCCATTTCTGTCTTTTCCTTTTCTGAAATTAAATAAGACAGCCGTGTCAGCATGGTGTGTAAACTGCTGGTCATAATCATGCTACCTGAGTGAAAACTACCCACTCATGGGCATTTTCCATCCCATCCTGTGGGAATACAGTGCTGATACACTCCTATAGTGTTAACTGGATGCCAAGCTTCCTAAAAGACGAACAGTCTACTTGCATTTTATATCTGTGGTGGTATCAGATTAGATTCTAAAATCCAATCCTGGAGGACCATCTGTCCTAGTGTGCCTACGTTGACTAGCTAAAGCAGGGGTGCTGGGAACTGAGAAAATATATAATGTATCCACATTAAGTTACAGTACAGTCCAGTTATGACCAGCATCAGTGTTATTTTTCACACAGTTATATACACAATTGTCTACAAATTATCTGATAAAAGAGTAAAATAGTATTTAAATTCAGTGAATAAAACATACACACCTTTATCCACTAAGGATCCAGTCAGGATGGCAGGAAGAAAACAAATCGATGTCATAACACAATAATATATTGTTAAGACTATACATATAAAGAGTGTGTGTACATGTGTACCCATCTCCTCTAGCTCAGAGGTCATGGATTTGGAGCGCAGTGTGATGGCAGGTGGTGTTAATCTCTTTGTCTGCTGCTGTGGAGCTACAACAGGAAGTAAAGTTTTATAAACAAGATAGTGAATGACAGAAATAGTACATGTTGTAAGAAGCAAGACTTTAAAGCGATGTATGACCTCTGACCTTTTTTCTTAGGCACCTCCTCAAGCTCTGGATTCCGCGTTACCATGACAACTTTCATCATTAGGCTGTTTCCCCCCTGGCGAATCATATTAACAACCTGTCTATGGCCAACTTTAACCACATTCATTCCATTCACCTGGAGAGAGGGGTTACAATAAGAGATGGGGTTTTAATGAGAGATGAGGTATTAGAATTTGTGAAGTTAAAAAAAGAGGTATGATTATAGACGTAATGAGTGTAAGTGACAGTGTTATAATGATTTTATAAGTTTATGATCTGCCAGGATTACTTTAATCAAAGGATCAGGCTATTTGTTGGCACTTTGTATAATGAAAACTACAGCGGAGCAGAGGTTCTTCCTACAAATCCTCAGGCTTACAGAATAGCCTTCCAATTAATGTTTGAGACTCGGACACAGTCTCAATGGTTAAGTCTAGGCAGAAAATCTACTGATTCAGATCTGCGGGACTCGTGGACGTAGAGTGGTACGGTGGACTGGTGTGTTTGGATGCTCTCTTACCCAAGTCTTATGTGCTTTATTCAGTCTTGAGTGGGTTCCTTTGCCACGGTCACCTGTGACTTGCTCATTAGGAACAACGTAATAATGCTATAAAGTTCTCATTTTTTATTTTACGTTAGGGAGGAATAAAAGGTTATAATAAGGGGTGTGGTTATTGTGAAATGTGGGGTCATTTTAATGAATGGGTTTATTGTGAGGGGTAAGGTTATGTTATCATTTCTACTTTGTAAATAATTATGCATGCAGTATCAATATGATTTAGTGTGTGTGTGTAAATGCAGCAGCACCTGTCTCTACTAATGACTGTGAAATTGCATGAAAGTGAAAGCGCAGGCACACACACACACACACACACAGCTCATGACACACAACCTCAATGAGGAAGTCACCCATCCTTAGCCCCGCCCTCCAGGCTACGCCCCCCTCATCCACTGACTCCAAATACTGAAGAGCAGGAAATGCTGGAGTGGGAGTGAACTCCTCGATGGGAGTCTGAGCTAGAGAGAGAGAAGCACAGAGAGTGAGTCAGAGAGAGAAGAGGGGGTGGGTGCAAGAGAGAGAGTTAGAGAGAAAGGGACAGAAGACCTTTTCAGACATGTATATATGTAACATGGTGGGCTTCATCAATACATTAAAGTCGTGGCTTTCTTTCAATAACATGAGGGTCATGTTTATGTAAATTCTTCTTTCAGTGTTATTCTGACACAGAGGAAGTGGGCCACAGCTTTGGTGGGATACTAGCCATTGTTTCGAAATGCTACAGCACAACAAGTGAGGTATGATGTACGATGCCAGACCAATTTACAGACATTTCTCTGTTTGCTGTTAATGACTTTGAAGAGTTCAACAAAAAATGATCTCTACTGCATTCACACCAACAGCTTCTGTACCATCACAGCTTTTACAGAAACGTGACCAGGTGCTCACTTAGACATGAAGCTGACACGTTAATTTTCTGCCAGATTTATGGAAAGGAGTGTGTGACTGAAAAGGTCAAGAGAAAAAAAAAAGAGACACACAAGAAACAGATTTATATTTAAAAAATAATAATAATAAGGAGTGGAATATTCTGTGTGTGTGTGTGTGTGTGTGTGTGTGTGTGTGTGTGTGTGTGTGTGTGTGTGTGTGTGTGTCTGCGCAAGTACATCACCTTTAGCTCCTCGGAGCACAAAGCCAAAGCCTTCATTCTCTTTCTTCTGTAGAAGAACAGATTTCTCCTTTATAATGTAATCACTAGAAAAAGAAAGAGAGCGACAAAGATGGAGAAAGAGTCAGAGAGAGACAGAAACTTAGAGAGATGGTTGGAAACCTTTGACCTTTGAAAATCAGATGAGAACTCCTGCAGCAGAAGGACAGTGTCAGGCTGAAATGAATCCTGTGCAGTTACATACCCACTCCATATACAGTACACACCAGGAATTAGCAATCAGGGGCTGTGAGTCACCAGCTGAATCTGATTCACTGTTCATCTTTTCATCATTCTGTGCAGATCATTAGACTAGACAATGCTTAGCATTAGGTACTGAATGATGAAGGAATGATGGGTGTGTCTAGGGTACAATTTAAATAAATAATATGATACATAAATGAGAAGATGGCACGGGCTGAAATAAAGGTAATAGGACTCTATTAAATCATCAACAAACTGTATTACTGCATAAATATTGCTAAATGTAATGATCACATTAGTCACAGGTTTAATTTACCAACTGATTGCCATGCTCATTATTCAGCAGCACAGAGAATAACACTTAATCCAGCACTGACATTTTCCCCTTTGTTATTTTATATAGAGCCCTTACAGCCTGTGGCATAGGCAGCATATGCAGTATTCGGTCATTAATTGTATGTTGGGGTGGTGGTGGCTCAGTGTGTTAAAGTTCTAAGTTACTAATCAGAAGGTGAACGTTTGAGCCCCAACTCCTCCAGGGTGCACCCTTTGAGCCCTTGAGCAAGGCCCTTATCTATTAATTAACAACTTCAAAGACATAAAGGATTGCTTTTCAGTTCTTGCAAGAACAGTGTTGAGTGTGTGTGTAAACCCCATCGAGCTCCATGATGAAACTGTCTCTCATGAAGACCTTCCCAGGAAAGCGAGACCAAAACTTACTGCTGCAGAGGAGAAGTTCATTTAGAGTCGCCAGCCTCAGAAATCACCAATTAACCTCAAGCAGCACCTCAGATTAGAGGCGTTATGAAGCTTCACAGAGCAGAAGGAGCAGATATACCTCTCAATATCAACTGTTCAGAGGAGATTATTGCATACCTTGGATACCTTCAGTTTTGCAGTGTAGAAAGAAATAATAATCAGGAAAGACCAAGGAGTTAGAAGGTGTGCCCAAATTTTTAACTGGCACTGTAAATCCAGCAATATATAACTTCGCTGGAGTGCTTTATACTGCTGATGCCATGGGTAACAGCACATACAGAGCATGTGAATCACCTCAGATCAGAATCTATTAGAACAAAAGTGTTTTGTGTTTATTAAAAATCATTTGGGTAAATGTGTAAGAGGTTCCATCTGACGTGGTGACCTGGTGAGCTACACCTCGGGGCCCGAATTCTCTCAGAGAGCTCCTATCTTAGCTTAAGACGTCCTAGCAATTTAGGAAACTTCTCAGAGCAACTCTGAGTAAGGAAAGTACAAAGATCGTTATCTTAGTGAGGGGGCGTGGTCGACCCTGTTGTTAGGGATGATGCAGCAATTCAAGGACTGTGATTGGATGATAAAAAATAACCTCTGACCTCTGTAAAGGTTTTGAAATGCGCTCTTTGTGAAAATAGAATATATGATAAAAGTGATATCATAATGTTTGTAAATAAAGAAATTGTATAATCATGACTCCAGGCTACTTTATGCAAAGTTTCTGTTATAGGCAAAATATCTTAAAGATAATTAAAACAGCCAAATGTTGAAAATTTGTCTACTTTTGAAGCAACCAATTTCCACACAGTAGTTACTATATTTAAGTTCTTATATTCACTTATCTTACTGATTTTTTTTTTTTTTTTACTTGTGATCCATTTTAGATTGATGGGAGCAATTTACCAATTTACATGATTGACAGACTGTTTAAGTTGCACTTTTGGATCATATGTAGCCAACAATCCAAGAGAGATGGAAGGAAGAAAACCAAATTAGGCAGAAGAGCAGTGTAAGATTTGGTCCTACATTTAAGGGGAAATTGAAAGAAAATGTCGTAATTCTAAGAATTTTCTTATACAATAATTCACCTAGGGCACCAACAGACCAATAAAACACAAGGATGAAGATGAATGAAAAGTGTCTCTAAGCTCCTGGCTCTGTTATTGGCTGCTGGTCCAAACACCTTTCACCCCACACTGCACTACTAGATCTCTGTTCAGGTTTCATTCTTACACATCGTGTATGTGGTTCCACTCATTCATGTGCTATGGCCAAGGAAACATTCCTTAAACCCCAGGAGAGGTTTAGTTGTTGATGCTAAGTGTAATTAGTGGGTAGCTCCTGTAACAATGTACAGTAACAATGTCAACAATGTTTAGAATCCGTACACACTAAAAAATGCTGGGTTGGTTTTACTACCCAAACGCCGGGTTGCCTCTGTTGGGTCATTTTTCTGGGTTATTTACAGTGAATTGGGTACTTTTTGTTAATCCAGCTTGCTGGGTTGGAGTTCGGTTGGCTAGTCACAGCTAACATCATAGACAAGACCGCCCCTCCCCCGAAGTTCACCGGTGTATTCAGAGACTGTGTCAGCTTCGTGTCTTTTTTTGGGGGGGCTGCTGATAAGGGTGCTTCCTCCTCATACATTTAAGAGGACATTTAATTGTTAAATATAAGGTCTGTATACACACTTCCACTCACCAATGACTGAATCTGTTCACTGTATGTAACATTTATTACTGTTACCGTGTTAACCTTACACTCAAACTTTCAGCCTGGTCTGTGCTATAGCATGCTAGTTTATCTGACAATGGCTGCTAGCTAGCCAAACAAAGGAATCCCACCTGTGTATGAAAGAAACTGCAAAAATGTCTGAGCTTTTTAGCTTTCTTTATAGAATGCTTGCAGGGTGTATGAAGGTAGTGAAATGATGAATGAAAGCTAAACTTTTAACTGTAGTGCCAGCATGACGCTAGCATTTAGCTAGGTTGCTAGTGTTAGCAACCACATTTAAAAAGCTGAGGTGTGATAAAACACTAATCTTCTTACAAATATGCATACTAGCCAACCCTCTCGATTTTTCCATAAACTTTTACCTTCTTTTTAATTTCTTTCTTTCTAAGGTTGGAAATGACACCATGGAATATCTACATCCTGATGTTGGGAGATGATGACCAGCACTGCTCTCCGGCATTAGCGCTTCTCAGTAATAGTATCGTAATGATGTCGCTGTTGAACTTGTTTTGGTTATTTTATTTTGTGCTTTTGAAAAATAAAATAAAAAATTTCTATGATTTGTACAATTAATTGGGTGTCATTTACTGCATATATGTATAGTTTGCAAAACTTTGAGTTTTTTTTGTAATAAACCAGTATATCAAAGTAATTCAACTGTTTAAACTGTTTTACCCATAGACATGTAAAACATAAAAATAATAATAATAGCCTATTTGTGAGGTAGAATTAATTCAGCATTATAGTTAAATGTGACCTAGCATTAGGATTGAATATTTTACTCATCTTGCTGGGTTAAATAAATGACCCATCTTGCTGGGTTAAATTAACCCAGCATGTAGTTGGTCCAATATTTATCCAGCAAACTGGGTTGTTTTTAACCCAGCATTTTTTAGGGTGTAGAAGCTCAGTGGTCGCACAAAACCTCTCACGGTGTTAGGAACCTCCACTAGAGGTCACTGTTTCTGTTTGTAGTTTTTGTTGGTCGACTCAGTTTCCCAGAAGGCACCTCAGTCAGGTGATGAGTGCTCACCTGAACTGAGGTGGCTCATTAAAGTTTCTATAAATAGCGGTTTGTTCTGGGAAACTGGGTCGAGCTTTGTTTGTTTCCGTCATGTGGGCATTCCTTTTTGTTTCTTTAAGTTTATATTCGGTTTATGTTTTGTAACCTTTGTTTTCAGAGGGCTTTAGTTTTGTTTTCTGTATGTTCCTTGTTCTGATGGATTCATGGAGCTGCCTTGTTCAGGGTTTAGTTAGGCCGTGTCTCCTCCTGTGTAAGTACTGTTCTGTGTCTCCCCATTGTCAGTCTTCTTGTTTAGTTCTGTGTTTAAAGCTTCCCTTGTATGTGTAGCCACATGAGGGCTTAGCCGCTAGCAGGGTTAGCCGCTAGTAGGCCTTGACTGCTAGTAGATTAGCCGCTAGTTTGGTATAGCCTCATGTGTGCCTTTCCTTTTGTGTTCCAGTTCCGGTCCCCTAGACCGGTTAACCACTAATCCAGTTAGATACTAACCCGGTTAGGTCAGCATCCAGTGTCTCCGTACTCCATGTAGCTACTAACACAACTAACCACTAACCTGTCCTGTCTCGAGTCTAGCCCTGTCTCTCCAGTCCTGTCCCTCCAGTCCTGTCCTGTCTCGTCTCTAGTTCCCCTATGTATCTTTAGTTAGATCCAGCTCCATGTTTCCCTATTCAGTTCCCTGTGTTTCCTTATGCCAGTTCCGGGTCAGCTCCTAGTTCCCGTGTCAGGTCCTGGTTCTCTGTGTTCAGATCCTTTCCTGTGTTTGCCCTGAGCCCTAATTATAGTTTGAGTTTGTTGTTTTAGTTTCTTTGTTTTGTCTGTTTGAGTTTGTAAATAAAAGACTATTTCTGTTCATACACCCCTCTGCATGCATGCCTGCTATATATGCCCATGGCAACACCATACTGGTAGCCAGTACCACTAGCCAGACCCATGACATGCGGGGAGCCTTTCCCTGAATTCGCCATTTTCACAGGGATGGGCATCTCGGTTTATTCATACAAATGTACAGTACATATTTACAGTATGTGGAATTTTACGGGGTTGTCAATGAACGATTTCCCCTGACAAAGAGCAATATAAGAATAGTTTCAGCTGGCACACCTTAAAAATAATTAGGCATCTATTTAGAGTTGTTGCTACTGTTGTTTACTTACAATATTTGTTAATTAAAATGTTTGATTTAAATGAGGCTTGGGCTCCGGGATGTTGAGCCTATTTCCTCCTGTACGTAGTCTAATCAAAGCTCTACGGCCCGTTCGAGTGTAATTCATAAATTATGTTTATTATGATGAAATGAGATGCCCTAAATCTGTCATGGGTCTACCTGGTTGTAGGGGCTAGACCGGCTGATGTTGTTGCCGTGGGCATATAGGGTAGGCATGAAGGCAGAGGGGTAGTTGAACAGAAAGTGTCTTTATTAATAAAACTCATAAAACAGACACAAACAATGGAACAAAAACAACAAACAAACTAAAACTAGGGCTCAGGAAAAACACAGGAACTGAACACAGGGAACCAGGAGCTGACACAGGGAACCAGGAGCTGACACAGAACTGGGGATAAGGAAACATGGAGCTGGAGCTAACTAAGGACACATAGGGGAACTAGAGACAGGAGAGACAGGAGACTGGACTGCATTAGTGGTTAATAGAATTAGTAGCTACATGGAATACGGAGACACTGGATGCTGACCTAACCGGGTTAGTATCTATGGGATTAGTAGCTAACCAGGTTAGTACTGACCTAATAGGGGGAGCTGAACACAAGACAAGGCACACATGAGGCTATACCAAACTAGCGGCTAACCTACTAGCGACCAGAACCACTAGCCATCAATCCCACTAGAGGCTAGCCTACTGAAGGCTAACCCTACTAGCGGCTAACCCTACTAGCGGCTAACCCTGCTAGCGGCTAAGCCCTCATGTGGCTACACATACAAAGGAATAAACCAGAAGACAGAACAGTACTTACACAGGAGGAGACACGGCCTAACTAAACATGAACAGAACAGCTCCATGAATCCACAGACACAAGGAACATCAAGAAAAACAAACAATAGAGCCCTCTAGAAAAACAAAGATAAAACAATATAACTAAAATATAAACTTAAACAAACAAAAAGGAATGCCCACATGACGGTATATGCAAAAACACAAACATATCAAAACAAACATAGCAACAAATATACCAAACAATGCTCGACCCAGTTTCCCAGAACAAACTGATATTTATAGAAGCTTTAACGAGCCACCTCAGTTCAGGTGAGCACTCATCACCTGACTGAGGTGGCTTCTGGGAAACTGAGTCATCCGACAAAAACTACACAGACAGAAACAGTGACCTCTAGTGGAGGTTCCTAACAAAATCGTGCTTTAAAATTAATCTTCAATTCATTTCAAACTCACGGCTCGCAGTTTCACTTTACAAAAGGCAGCGTTTTGATCAAAAGGTGATAAACGCATGCGATTTATTGATTAAAATGTAGACATACTGCATTGGTGGATGGATGTTGTTGATAAATAATGATTATAATGATAAATAAATAAATAGCTGTCCATCTTTTTTGTGTTGATCTTTTCGGTTTTTATACACCAATGCACCACTTATTGTGTGTGTGTGTGTGTGTGTGTAAAATGTATTTATATATGTGGCATTTTATTTCAAATCCAACATTTTAATGGTTAGTGATCGGTGCATGGGCGTCAACTCGCACGTTCTGTAATATTCCATTGTCCTTCATATTGCCGCTGTATTAGAGCCCTTTACTAAAGCATTCGCTAGTTATCAAGTTGATATACAGGTCAATCGTGAATTACACTCAAAGTATCAACTCCAGCTATGAAGTCTGATTTCATTTGCTGGGGAAATAAAATTTTAGGCCGAGACGTCCACACTGTCTTCTTAATTAATCTAAAACCCCCTACAGTATTTGTCAACAGCGACCCAGTTGGTTAAATTCACACATATCGTGAATGAAAGGTGAGAAGAGATTCAGCAGAATCTTCTGACACMGTRCTTGCTCTGAAGGACTWTATTCRACAAGAATATAGAGAATAAGAATTGTATTTCTAATAAGGTAATTCATTAAATAATAAAATTATACCAAATAAGGTCTTTATCTAAAAGCCAGACCAAATTTCTCATTCACCGCTGAAGTAGTTAAATATGCTTATACTGTAGATACGTAGGTTATATTTTAAAAGTACAATTGCAAGTAAATTACAAACTGCATGTAATGTTGTAAAATATGAATAAAACAGTATTAGACACACACATATATGATATGGGAGTATATACAATGAAAAAGCTATTTACACATGAGTGCTCAAATGTAAAGCAAACACAATTATTAATTTATTCTGTATATTTAACTTCATGCAGCCGTTTAAGTTACATGAAAAAATAACATGCCTGCCAGTCCATTATTATTTTCTGTTTGAATTTAAAGATGCACACGCGTGGGCAAAAAGATGAAGTACAACAAATATAATATAAATATAATTTTTATTAAAAGTTAGCTTAAAACAATATTGTCTCCAATGCTGAAGCAAACAAGATTTAGTTTTTGTCTATTCGCTGAATACAACGTGACCGCGCGCTCCGAGGTGAACACATGCAGACCCCCAGTTACTGTAATCCCTCTTCTCACCTTTCATTCACAATAGSTGTGAASTTATCAAACCGCTTTCACTGATGGGGGAATCGGCAGAATTGAGGAGTTTAATACGAATGAAGAAGACCGAGCAGACGTCTCTGTCTAAAATATATTTCACCAGCAAAACATAAACAGAAATAGAAACAAATAAAATGTTTAATGTATCAATTAAATCAGACTTCATAGTTGGATTTGATACTTTGAGTGTAATTCATACATTTACTGAATATATTTAGATTTAAATAACGAAACCCGTTTCCTTCATGGACCGTTTGTCCGCATCACAATGACCTGGAGCTCAGCGCGTCTACTTTCCTTGTTTTAATCTGTAATATTTAAGCGAAATACATTTTGCGTATATGCTTAAATATTCCTTTTTATTTATTGACAGGTGTAGTCAGTTTGATCTGCATTATTGCGAGAGGCGATGACTTTCTGGGGGAGTACTGTATGTCTGCACCTTTTCTAAAGTGAAAGTGCGATCCGCGGGTTCACACACGCCGATGAACAGATTTATTTCAGTCATAAATCCACAATCACATTCCAGCTATTATTTCCAGCCGTGGTCAAATAATGGATGAAATAATTATTCAGTACTTCATGTTTATATTTGTTCCTTCATGTCTTCTGATGGTGCGCGACACATTTTTATGTTTTAACGAAGACATGTTGACATATTCACGAGTCAGGACATTTGCATAATTACTGTATATGTGCGCGTCTCATAGGTGTGTGTGCGCGGAGAGTTTGTGTATGTGTGTGTGTGCGTCTCATAGGTGTGTGTGCACGGAGAGTTTGTGTATRTGTGCGTGCGTCTCATAGGTGTGTGTGCRCGGAGAGTTTGTGTATRTGTGCGTGCGTCTCATAGGTGTGTGTGCGCGCATTTCATATGTAGTTGTGTGAGCAGTTAGTAGTATATATATAGATGTGTGACTGTTTCATATATGTGTATGCCAGTGTTTCACGTGTGTGTGCATGAGTGAAGTTTGATTTAAGCTCTATACGGTGCCTCATAATTTAGGGCATCTCTTTTCATCATTATGAACATAATATGAAGCAGATATACGCAGATTCATCATAAAATATTATTATTGTAAAAGAAAATGAAATTCATGTTTGCTTCAGCATTGGACACGATATTGTTTTAGGATAAATAATTATACACAAGTCTTCATTGTACTTGGTCTGGTTTTTAGATAAAGTCCCCCCATGCGCCATCTGGTGGATATTCAGTGAAGCATATTTATTTTAATTCCTGAATGTTGCTTGAGGGATCTCGCGGCATGTCGCGCGGCATATTGTGGAATCTCGCGGGAAAAAGAGCGCATTCTTAATGGCCAGATCTGTATCCGTTGCAATTCAAAATCAATAGAAATAGTCATTAAGAAAAAAATAATATGAGAAATATGACATGCCAAATAGAGTCTCGATGAGAGTCTAAACATCTTTGCACACCAAACAACAGACAAATTTACACAGGCATAGTAATTTAACTCAAAGAATATAAAAGACTGATCTTTTAGAGCACAGTCCTATTAAGCTCCACACTTTGGTCAAAAAGTGTCGATTAATTTTCTATAACATCAGATCTGATAGTAGGTTAATATTAATGTGTTTGCTCTAATACGTTATTGTTGCCCAATGATGGCTCATTCCCAGGGACATGTATAGTGCACATTCCACATCAATAGTTTAATGCTAACATCATCACGAAGAAAAAAAGCAATAGATTTTATATACTTTTTCATTTTGTATTTACTTGGGCAGTAATAAAAGTAATATATGTTTTTTTTAAACAGACGCTAGAACAGATCTCTACCAAATGGTTAAGATGTTGCTTTCATGAAACAAAGTATTTAAAGACAAGATCTAGTAGATTTTTTTGCATAGCATGAATTAACTGCATGGTAGATATGGCTCAATAAGGTTAAGTTCATTAACATAAGAAAAATGTTAAAATGTAGTAAATCAAACGTACTCTATCAAACGGTTTAAAAATTGGTAATTGTTTATATGGTGAAATTTTCTGCAGATGGTAATGAGCACCTGCTCCTGAATAAAAAATCTTAATCATTGACAAATTACTGTGGGCTTAGAAAGAATTGATCAGGGCATGTCATGGGAAACTTTGGGTTAATAATAGTATCTACCTACTGTACATAAGGCTTATTAAATAAACATATAATGCACAGCCAGGACAGGTTTTGTGATATTTACTCATCACTCAGCTTGGTGTATTTTAATTAGGATTTTCCAGCAGCTCCTGGACAGTAAATTGGTGGCTGAGTTCTGCAGCACTGAATAGAATTCAGAGTATTTAATCATTTAAACATACGGATTGACACTAAAACACTTCACAGATCCCATCTGTTAGAAGGAGCAAGAGCTTCCAAAACCAGTTGGACATTTCTAGAACATAATCAAGGTCCTCACAAATACCAACGTGATCCTCCAAACACCACTATGACCATCCAATAACAACCCTGATTATCCAAACATTACTGTGATCTTCCAAAGACACTATGACCCTCCAACTGTGGTCCGCATATCACAACCCTGATCCTCCAAACACAAACTCAACTGTGATCCTGCAACCTAGAAGTATGTGACTTATTCGATTATGCGAAATGAGCCAAATCTTTGATAGTAGATTGAATTAACTGAATAGATGGATCAGCTTGCCATTCACAATCAATTCATATTTTCTAAATTATGTAGGTCAACTTGCAACTTTTAAATGTTAAATGATCTAAAAAATAAAAAAAACCTAACAGCTTTTACACAAAATAGAAACCATATGCAAACACTGGACTGGAAAGTGGCATAGGTAAAAGATGATAACGTTGTATAAGGCATGACATTTAAACATTCAACACCACATTGCATTTACACAGCATTTCAGTGTTTATTAAATAGGTTTCAATACTTCAGGAGCTGTAAGAATTACATCTGCACCAGATAAATTGAACAATAGCATCAGTGCAACTGAACAGAAAATCTCAATGCGCAAAATCAAACTAAATTTAAATGAAAATAAAAGATTAGCTTGTACCCTCAGCTCTACTGCAAACACTACCATGATACGCCAAACACAAGCAGAGTAGGTAACTTCCAGTGAATACTATAGATCTAAAGATCAAACTCTCCTGAAGTCAACAACGAACCTGATGCTCATACTGAAGATATACTTTTTAACACACTCAATACTGGTGGCCTTTATAGTATACACCTGCATCTAATCAACAGCATATACGTGATATACGTGCACCGTCTACATCTGTCACATCTACAGATGAGAATAGGTTTTTTTAGGCTAGACATCTCCGGGAGCTTCTCCGTTTTACCAGCCTATCTGGCTTGCTCATTTAGGACAAACCTAAATCTCCATGTTATTCCAAACCAACAGGAAATGAATATGCAGAGCATCAGGTAAACAATATTTTAGTACCACAGGTTACTGAAATTACAGAACTAGAAGTTAAGAACATTCCAGAAATACAAACGAATAACTTTGCAGAGAAATTTGGCAATACTCCAGAAATACAGAATAATGATATCGCAGAGCTTCTACTGTAGTTAATACAATGTATGTAATATTCCAGGTTCCTATTTAAAGCAAGCCCAAAGTTACATGTAAGTTAACAATGCTCGAGGCCTTTTCCCTTGATTTTGTGCTAATTAAGTCACGGCCAGTTCCGATATAGAGAGAGCCAGTTGAGCAGAGGGAGGCAGCTCTCCCCATCACATGACTACATGGTATCCAGGGAGGGTGAAAGCTCTGCACCCACCTTCACATGCCCAAACTGACAGATGCCCTGATCGATGAGTGCCACTCTCAGAGCCTCCATGAGAGCACAGGCAGATTTGCTCTCTTGGACTCCTGGCAAGGTAAAGGTATGGATCTGGCATGAGCTTAAACTCGTGGTCTCCAGATGATAGAGTGACCATCTTTCTGTTGCACCGCTCGGGACCATAGAGCATCTCTCTCTAACTCTCAGAGGTACTAATCAGGTTCAGGTGATGATCAAAGCTTCAGGTTAACAATCTTCCAGGAGCGCAGTAGAGCGATATCACAGAAATGCACAGTGGGGAAATTCAGAACTCCAGGTTACTGATATCACAGAGTTACAGGACAACATTCCTCTCCTGCTACAGGTTAGAGAAATTCTAAAACGACTAATTAACAGAATACTCCTGAGCAGGTAAAGATTATTCCAGAGCTACACGATAAGGACATGCAGAGCTACAGGTTCAGGAAATATTCCAGATGTGCCTCCATTACTAACAAGTCAGAAAAACACAACCACATAAAATACAGAGCTGCAGGTTAGCAACATTACAGAGCAACAATTCAGCTTCTTAGCATGCACATGCACACACACACACACACACACACACACACACACACACACAGCTATGACTTATACAAAATGACAGAAAATACACAGCAGTCAAGCAGTAACACACACATAGGACATAAGGAAAACACAGAAAATACAGTAGAATCCAGCGGTAACACACACACACTCACACACACACACACACACACACACACACACACACACACTCTCTCACACACACACACATAAGCCATTAGCTTTTGTCATTCAAACAATCCATAATGTCTTACAAGCATGCATTCATCTCTCCCTCCCGGCTTCTCTGCTTCTCTCTCTCTCTCTCTCTCACTTGTTCTCTCCCTCCCTCTCTCCCACTCCCTCGTTCTCTCTCTCTCTCTCTCTCTCTGCTGCAGAGATGGAGAAAGAAACGAGTGTGTACCTGTAAATGAACCAAACGCTGCGGTTTCTGGGGCCGACTGAAGGCCAGGAGGAGGAGAGGGAGAGAGGGAGAGATATATCTCTCTCTCCGTATCCCCCCATCGCCATTCCTCCCCCTCCCCTCTGTCCTACCCCAACCCCCGCCCCCGCCCCCGCCCCCCGTCTGTTCACACACAGAGAGAGAGAGAGAGAGAGAATTCAGACACTGCGACAGGGCGCAAATGAGAAAAAGGAGGGAGGGGGAAATTAAGTGAAAAGAGAGAGAGAGAGAGAGAGAGTGATTGAATGATGGGAAGAGGAAAAGAGAGAGAAACTGAGAAAATGCATTGTGTGCGTGGGGAAGCAAAGAACAAATAAGAGCCGTGTTTATAGTCGCTTAATGTACAAGATCACACACACACACACACACACACACACAATCTCACACCCACAGAGAAAGGTTAATCAAGACTGACTCATTTTTCTTGGATGCACTTGTTCTCTCTTTCTCTCTCTTTATTTCACACACACACACACACACACACACACACACACACACACACACACACACAACTACCTTACATATTAATTTCTGTCTGGCACTGCATTTGTGCCAACAATCCTGACAGGTGTGCAACTTATTAGCACGTGCGCACACACACACACACACACACACACACACACACACACACTGGAAATTAAACAATAATTAAATAAAGATTCAAGAAAAAGTGATATCAGGTTTCTTCAGTTCTTTGTAAACACACAGCGAGTTATCGTCATAGAAACGGATCTCACAGTGTGCTTCATGAATAAATTAGTCAAAGCACCACTTTGACACACACTTTATTATTATACACACACTCATACATCTATCACTCTCACACACACACACACACACACACACACACACTGCTGTTAATGTGGTGTAGTGTCCTACATTACACTTCTTTGGTTGCTTAATCTGAAATTTCTGCTATCATCCAGAACACTGGGGGTGCTGTTTTACAATGTAGTGTTGTCTTTGTGACTCTCTACTGCAATAAATACCCATAAAATAACATGAAATATATTTTGCAAGTGGTCATGGAAACTGATGAGGAACAACACTATGTGTGGTCATTCATTAACTGCCATTAGTTTGATTTAGTTCATTAGTTCACTGGTTGAATTTTTATTTATAACAATGTCACTCTGACATCACCAGTAAGAAGCCAATCACCTACAAGCTGCTCACCTGGGAAAACACGATCTGCCCTACCAACCACGTTTATGTTTATATCTTACCTGGGTATCTCTAGTCCATCATACGTCCCCACAGTGTAATGACGAAATAGCTTCCTCTTGGCCTTTTCACTGCGACTCTCTGAAACACACACACACACACACACACACACACGGTAGTGTTTTACAAGTGGACTCGTTTTCCAGTGACAATGTACAAAATGAGTGACCTTAATAACCTGATGTTGATCATTTCCATATGGCTGTGCCAGAGTTCTGACAGCCTGTGCACTAAAACAAACACTCTGTTACAGGAATCAAAGTTAATATAAAAGAGAAAAGCTACAGCTGAATTTAACACTGGAGTGAAATGAAGTGACACACCATTTATCAGAACCAGAACATTTTGCCTGGTACCAGAGCCCATTTTAAAAAAACAAACCTCATGCTAAAATTCACAGATTCTGTCCCTTATTGCCAGAAAACTTTATTACACCATCTCGCCAAACATAAGTCAGTTTCTAATATTTAGTTTGAGTGCATTTAACGTTTATTACACACACTATGGGGTACAGTTTATGGGTAAAAATGATTTCTTATGCTCCCAGAACCAACAAGATCAAAAATTTCACAAATCAAAATGATCAGATTGTCCAATTGTCCAACAATGTCTTTCTGACCACATGTCTTCTGTGCATATGAGGATTCAGCAATATTCTTCCAGGGTTTAATAATGTGTTCTTATCCCAGTAGCAGATATTAATAGGTTGGCCCTTCTAAAAGGCGGTGCATACAATGAAATAATTTACATGTATAAGTTAAGTTCAAGTCATGGCTAAAACAATGGCCTCCCAGGAACCTCTTCGATGACCCTTTCCTTTAATGGAAAGATCAGCCTGGTTTGATCACCAAAGGTGATCTGTTTCTGCAGAAACATGAAGAACCTCTCACTGTCCTCACCTGCATGTCTTTGGACTGTGCGAGGAAATCTGAGTAGCAAGATTAAACCAACCAGCCCAGGGAGAAAATGGAAACTTGATGTACAGTACATAGACACAAAGGAGTCACTGGAAAATTAGCTGTGTTCGGTTATTCCACACAATCAAAAGTCCCACTTTGACTTTGATACCCATTATATACATCATTTGGAGGCATCTTAGTTAGAACCTAGTTCTAGTCCAAGGAGTAATATAAAGCTAGAAAAAGACAACAGTAAAAGGTATAACAATATAAGGTGATCTTTGGCACCAGATTCCACCGTCAGCACCTTGGGAACACTTTTACACTTGTCTTTTGAAATGGTTTCCTGTAGACAAAACAATTGTTCATTATTGGGATAGCAACAAAACGGATCAAAATTATTTCATGAATTTCTGTTTGTCTGCACACATAACAATCTGTAAGACTATTAAAAAAAGACACAAAGCAGATTTACAGTGATCCAGATATGCGGAGAATATTTATACATGTAGTGTTCTTTAATCTAGAGGCAGTGCTGGTGAGGAAAACTCCCTGACATAACATGAAGAAACCTTGAGACAAACCAAATTCAAATGGGAACCCATCCTCATCTGGGGTGACACCACATTTACAACTAAATACTACAAAATTACAGAGAAGAGAAGAGAAGCAGTCTGTTTAAAGTTGGTTAAAACTAACTAACACTATTTGAAAAGATCATTCAGAGACATGTTAAGGGTGTCTGTGAGGACCCATGCAGGACGAGCTCAGGAAGAGGTATTTGATTTTCAGGTGAGTGACTCTCCCTCAGAACTGGGGGATTTGCCTGCTCGGACATATTCACTGAGTCTGGTAAACATGTCCTGAACTCTGTCAGGTGTCTTTGAGCAAGAAGATGATTACTTTTTGCAGGTGTCTGTCATTCCGTAGGTATTCAGACCCTGGTATATTTGTCCTAGTACAATGGGCAAATATTCAGGCAGAGAATGCTGTTCCAAGGAAGATGTTAACTATGAACCTTTAATTAGTTCCTTGGTATGCACAGAGGGCCTTATCTGGACTGTTAACACCACCTCCTTGCATGGGAAACCAGATTCAATTAGAAATACACAATGGCTTAGAAAACATTAATCTTGATTCGCAAATTCTTGAGCAATGCCCTGTGTCCTAATACGGGTAGTGTTAAGTTAAATGTAGCAGGCTACATTTAAGGCTTCAAGAGCCTGAAAATATTTTTCAAATTATTTTTAAGAAAATATTTTGCATATTTATTCATAAAAACAACTTTAATGTAACATTTATGTAAAATTTATCTATTTACTGTTCATGTGGTGGTGAGTACTGCTGCTAAATCATCTCTATTCAGTAGTTTGCTGGTTAGTCTTCCTTAGTCACATTAAAAAAAAAATTAAAAAACAGACAAACATGCTATCAGGGCGATATTTAAAACAATTGAATTGACTGTATTCACACCATAAATAGTTGGATATGCCCTGGTTGAGTCATGGTGTGCATCTTTCTCCTCTATTTTGAAAATCGCAAATCAAGTAGTGATTGACGCCGCTCTAAGCCAGTGAGGGATTGATGGAGCTCTAAGCCAATGAATAAGTGACTGCGCTTATCTATAGAAAATGTAAGCATAATGTCAGACCAGCTAAAGTGGCAGAGCAAACGAAACCACATCCGCCTACAACCATGGCGGAAACAAACTCACTCAGTCTCCAACAGTCTCGCTCCAGGTCACCTGAATTCTAGAACACCTGCAACCAATTAACCAGATGCTTAAATACGATTCAGCAACAAAGGAACTTTGCGAAGTATACGCTCTCATGAGTTTTCCGGACGTTACCAAGCCTTTATTCTAGTGATTGACAATTTGGCAAAATTCCTTACCTACTCTAGTTTGTGTGTTTTGCTGATCGACCGACCCTTGCCTGTTCTATTGACTACGATTTGATTACCCGTTTATAGTTTACTACGTTTAATAAATACTGCCTTTTACATGCACTTGTGTCCTCCATCACATTACACCTGACAGAATAGTTTGCCTCCATGGACGCAGCAGGGGAAGTAAACGTGCAAGAAGCACTTCTGAGTCATGCCCGCTGACTAAACGAACTACGCCAGGACATCACGCAGATTCGGATGGACCTGATGCAGATGCAACAGGAACAACATGAAGGAGACACTAGAACAACTACGCCAGGCGACATCTACGAGCCCACCTTCTCTGCTTCCGACCCAGGTGATACCTCCACCCGTCACTTCCACTGCTACGACAAGTATGCCGGAGACCCAGCAGAATGCCAGGGTTTTATTCTATGGATTTATTTATGGATAAATTAATCGACATGACAATTCGTCTAGATGCACTAATGTCCAGAAAGGTGGGGAAAATGGAAAGTTACATCTCGGCCAAGATCAATGAGTATGAACCCAATCAAATGGGGAGAATGAGAGTATCGGAGAGCGAGTGCCAACACCGCAAGAAGGAACAATTGTGGTACTACTGTGGCAGCGCTCAGCACAATATCGCCGAGAGAGAGTAAAAGAGGAAGGGAGCGCTCCGGCACAGCCCCACCACAAAGCCCGGTGGGTGAAGAAATTCAACGCTCTTTACCTAACTTATGCTTAAGAGTATGGATAACACACTCAGAAAATGCCTGTTTCGTTTCAGCATTAATCGATTCTGGAGCCGCAGGAAATTTTATGAATCGGGCGACTGCCGACAGATTGAGGATTCTGATTCTTGATCTTGTCCAATCAACATCGAGGCACTGGACGGCAGACCAATCGGAGGAGGGACTGTCACTCAACGCACCAGACCAGTTTCACTTTGTGTGGGTGCGTCCCATTGCGAAAACATATCCTTCCTGATCACTATGTCCACCAAATTTCCAGTTATACTAGGATTTCTCTGGATGCGGAAACATGATCCAGTCATTTCCTGGAGGGCAAGAGAAATCATCCATTGGTCAACACGGTGCCAAACCCACTGCATCTCAAAGCTTCACTCCAGTCGGAAGTCCGGAATCCACCACATTAGCAGCTATACCCAAAGTATACAGGGAATTCACTGAAGTTTTCAGTAAGGAAAAGGCAAGTGGCCTACCTCCACATCGACCGTATGATTGTGCCATTGAGCTGTTGGAGGGAGCAACTCTTCCCAGAGCACGAATTTACCCCCTATCACAGAAGGAAATGCGCGCAATAGAGGAATACATTTCAGAAGCCCTCCAACAGGGATATATACGTCCATCCACATCCACAGCATCAGCCAGTTTCTTTTTTGTGGAGAAAAAAAGGGGGTAGTTTAAGGCCCTGTGTGGACTACAGAGAATTAAATAAAATTTCTGTAAAGTATCTCTATCCATTACCCGTAGTACCTGCAGCCCTGGAGCAACTGAGAGAAGCAAAAATATTTACTAAGCTTGACCTGAGAAGTGCTTATAATCTCATCCACATCAGACAAGGGGATGAATGGAAAACCGCTTTTAGCACCACTTCTGGACATTATGAGTATTGTGTGATGTCCTATGGCCTGTCTTCTGCACCCGCAGTGTTTCAAAGTTTAATCAACGATGTTCTCAGAGAATTCATAATTGCTTATATCGATGACATCCTAATCTGCTCCCCAGACTTGTCCTCGCACATTTGTCATGTCAAGACTGTTCTCACATGCTTTTGCAATAATCACCCATATGTAAAAGGAGAGAAGTGCGAGTTCCACAAGAAGAAAATCTCCTTCCTATGCTACATTATAGACCCTGAGGGAGTGCAAATGGATGAGGAAAAGGTAGCAGCAGTCAGAAACTGGCCAATGCCCAAATCAGTAAAGGAGCTACAACGCTTCTTAGGATTTGCAAACTTCTACAGACGTTTCATCAGAAATTTCAGTAAAATTGCAGCTCCACTGACCAATCTAACTAAGGAAGCCAATAAGAAAATGAGGTAGAACCAGAAGGCAGAGGAATCCTTTCTCAAGCTAAAAGGGGTCTTCATCTCTGCCCCTATTCTAAAACATCCTGACCCATTGAAACCATTCATCCTGGAAGTTGATGCATCTGAAACTGGAGTTGGAGCAGTATTATCACAGAGGTTCGGAGACAGGCCCAAGCTTCATTCTGTCGCTTTTATGTCTCGAAAACTAACACAAGCTGAACGTAACTATGATTTGGGCAATCGAGAACTACTAGCAATAACTACTACTAGCTCTTGAGGAATGGTGCCACTGGCTGGAAGGAGCAGAACACCCATTTATCATCTACACTGATCACAAGAACCTTGAATACATCAAAGCAGCCAAACGAATGAACGCCAGACAGGCAAGATGGGCACTCTTTTTTACGAGATTTAATTTTATCATATCTTATCGTCCCTGATCCAAGAACACTAAGGCGGATGCACTATCCCGCATACATGAAGCTCCGCCTCGGGAGGACAAAGGCGAAGAGATCATACCCAAGCACCAAACTGTGGGAGCAATACTTTGGGAAGTGGAAAGGGAGATAGAGAAGTTCCCAGCCTCACGAACCCCAGGACAGTGTCCAGCAGGCAAGAAGTTTGTACCGACACACACACGTAATAAGCTGATTACCTGGGCACATACATCACCAGCTACCGGACACCCAGGCACACTACGAACATTCAGTTTACTCCAAGGAAAGTACTGGTGGCCGAGTATGAGAAGGGACATAAACCAGTACATAGCCTCCTGCTCAGCTTGCGCACAAGATAAGACACCCTGTGCCCTCCGAGCAGGTAAACTATTACCACTACCTGTACCACAGAGACCATGGTCACATATAGCCATAGACTTTACCACAGACCTGCCATCATCCCAAGGAGACACGGTCATTCTGGTGATAACGGACCGCTTTTCCAAGTCAATTCGTTTAATCTCACTACCCAAGCTTCCAACAGCATTTTAAACAGCAGAATTAAAAACTCTTAACTCTTACCTTCTCATAAGAACAAAACAACTGAAGCTAAACAACAAACTCAACAATTTAGCGAAGGGGCCCCACCACACAATGACTCAGCTCCCTCTAGTGTGTGGAAGCCAATATTACATATATCCACCCCCTCTTTGGATAATGGCGTCCAAGTCATTCACCAAATATGTGAAACCCCCAAGACAAAAAATAAAGTCAGCTTAAAACCCTAATATTTTTGTTTAAATGTGTATGTTTGTGTGTTGCTAAGGCAGAGTTTCCCCTTCTTTACTTCAGTCTTTTCCCACACTTTCCTTCCTCTCTCTATCTTCTCCTCGTCACTTTCACTTTGAGGGACATATATCTCCAAGGAGAGCTTATTTGGAGGCCTTCTTTCCTGCCAAGGATCTCTCCATTCTGGTGCCTTAGGTTTGGAGTCTTTTGACAGTGTCTGCTATTCACTCAGTGTCTCCTGCAACTGGTCCAAATAATTTTTTCCTACTTCCACAGCCTCAGACGAATCCATGCACGTAACCCGAGTTACAGGATCACTTGCCCTCTCCTCTGCTGTCTCCAAATCCGCCTGTTCTGCATCAGGAACACTTGACATATTTTTACACATTTCCTCAGTGTCAGACTCTTGCTGAGTTGGGTGAGACCTGTCCATTGAGAAAAACATACACTGGGACAGAAGAGTGTGGTGAACCACTCTTTCCCCGTCACTGTCTTCAGGACAAACCATATACACTGGAATTTCTGGCTGTTTCTTCAACACTACATATGGACATGGTTTCCACCTATCTGCCAGCTTCTGCTTCCCCTCAACATATCAGTTTCACCCTCACTCGATCAACTGGCTGAAACATATATCACTCTTGACTTTCTTATCATAATGCCTTTTCTGAAAGTATTTTTAGCACGCCTCGACATTCTATCTGCCTGATCATAAGCATAGGTCAAAAGTATTCTTGCAGGGACATATTCACTGTATTCACAAGGATCTTTTGCAGTTGACAAACCAAAGATGAGATCAGCAGGAAGTCTGGGGTGTCTGCCATACATCAGGAAGTAAGGAGAGAAACCAGTTGATTCATGCTGTGTACAGTTGTAAGCATGCATCAGCGCATCAATGTATTCATACCACCGAGGTTTTTGATCAGGATCAAGAGTGCCCAACATTTTCAGCCTATTAAATAGTTGAATCTGTTAAATCTCCCATTGCCCTGTGGATGGTATGGGCTGGTATGTGTCTTTGTAATTCCTGCCAACTTCTGCACTGCACTCTCAAAGTTGCAACCCTGTAAGCGACAGAAAAAAATCTTCCACAGCACCTTTGCCACAGTGACAGCCTTTTGGTCTTCGAAATGTCATTTCTAAATCATTAGAAATGGTTGGTTCCCACCAGAAAATTCTCTATTCCCCCTGTGGACTTTTTCATAACAAGGAAATTCATACAGATTAGTTCTTTAGGGGCACTAGTGTGAATGCTCACCAGCGGAGCCCTATTTCCAGCTGTGGGAGTTTTCCTCAGGCAACATCTTTCAGACAAAAGAAACGCCCCTGGAATAAACTTGGGGTGTGCTCAAATCCCAAATAACCAGAGTCATCATGAAGACTTATTTAGCCAAATGTCACAGTTTTTCTGGCAAAATGAGCTAAGCAATGGACCTTCCCTGAACATCTCTAATTTGTCTGTACAGAATTCCATCTTTGACCACAAACCTCCTTCATTCGTTTAGGAGAAGCAGTGCGTGTTTCCCAGTGTTTAAATCGCTCACCTCATCTTGGCTTATAGTTTAATGTCTTGTAGTGTAGGATGGCACCAACAACAGGATTTACATTCTGATGTCTCCTAATCTCCAGTTTTGTCATTGCAGGAAGTGCATCAGTTCCACCTCCCTTAAATTGATCAAGCTTATCCTCCTCCATAAGCTCACCTTTAGTTGTTACAGTCCTGTCATCTTGCTTACTATCATTCATTCCCTACATCCCACATTTGGTTTCACTTTCCTGTTCTTGCTGCTGTGATGAGGTCCAACGTGGACTGAAGGGCTTTTGTGACTTCTTGGCCAGACATCCTTGACAGAGCATCAGCATTTGAATTATACTTCCCTTGCCTATACTTAATGTCAAAGTCAAATATGGCCAGCTGTGGCACCCAACATTGACCAGTGGCATCTAATTTGGCAGTACTCATCACATATTTGAGTGGGTTGTTATCAGTAAGTACAGAAAATTTATGCCCATAGAGATGATCATAAAATTTATCAGTGACAGCCCACTTCAGAGCCAAGAACTCTAACTTGTGTGTTGGGTAACGGGTTTCAGGTGGCCTCAAACCCCGGCTCCCAAATTAAGTGCAGGCAATTTTATCTACCATGCAAGTGTTGTGATATTTCCCCCCAGATGCTAAGGCTACAGGAATGCACACACAGGAATGTAGTAGCATTCCCTAATCAGAAGCCCTAGATGAACAGGGAGGTCCTCCTTCTGCTCAAAGCATGCAATATAGAATTCAGGTCTGGAGACCTGGAGGCCTACAGCATTGCCAGAGCTAATCTGAGGAGGGGAATCTGCAAAACCAACATTAACTCAAACAGTGGATTGAGGAGCACTTCAACTCTGCTTACCCCCGACGCATGTGGCAAGGGATTCAG
The DNA here is from genome assembly GCA_003987875.1 of Clarias batrachus. Classification (NCBI taxonomy): domain Eukaryota; kingdom Metazoa; phylum Chordata; class Actinopteri; order Siluriformes; family Clariidae; genus Clarias; species Clarias batrachus. The sequence goes on along the minus strand of QMIH01001681.1, from coordinate 39,213 downwards.
GCAAGCACTGACTTGAAAACACCCAGCGGAGCACCTCCAACCAGCTCTGCGTCACTTCCCGATGAGCTCAACCTCTTCTATGCATGTTTTGAGAAAGGGAACACAGAGCCCATGAAAGCGGAACTACTACATTGTGAGCAGGCACGTACACTCTCCACCTCTGAAGTGTGTGCTACTCTGAGCAGAGTGAACGCAAGGAAAGCAGCTGGGCCTGAGGCATCCCTGGCCAAGTATTTAGAGCATGCACAGAGCAACTGGCTCAGGTTTTCACCGACATCTTCAACCTGTCCTAGGCCCAGTTTTCTGTCCCAACCTGCTTTAAGTCTGCAACCATTGTGCAAGTGACAAAGCACAGAGCTGCAACAGCACTCTGTGACTTTCAACCCGTCACACTCACTCAAAGTGCTTTGAAAAATTGGTCCTTACCCACTTCAAAGCCTGTCTTCCACCCACTCTCGATCCATACCACTTTGCCCACCACCCTAATAAGTCAACTGAGTATGCCATTTCCATGGCACTCCGTTCTGGCCTGAATCTATGCCAGGATGTTGTTTCTAGATTTTAGTTTAGTTAGCCCTTTCAAGCTAGCCCTGAAGCTGAAACAGCTTGTCAGGGGCGAACGACGAGGTGGATCCAGATGCAGAGATGATCTTGAGATGCTCGGGCTAGGAAGTGAAGCGAAGCCGTAGTCGAGGAACAACAGTGATAGTTCAAAGCCATTAAATCCGTCAGCGAGAGCATTGAGCCAAAACGTGAAGCGAAACCGAAGTCTACGTCCTGCAGTCTACCCTCAGCACTAGAATTCCTCAGAGGATGCGTATTTTCCTCTCTCCTATACTCCCTTTTCACCTGACTGCGTACTTGCCTATGCCTCCAACAGCATTACCAAGTTCGGAAATGACACCACAGTGGTTGGCCTGATCAGAGGTAATGACGAGACGGCTTATATGAAGGAAATCAAGCATCTAGTATCATGGTGTGAAGACAACAATCTGGAACTAAACACTAAGAAGACGAAAGAGATCATTTCAGGAGGGGACATCGTAAGCGGTGCGCGAGGAAGCGGAAGCGCGGCAAGTGGGCGGGAGTCTGTGCTAGGCTAAAAACAAATCCTAGCCGRCCGGCTCTTCCGTCCATCATCTTATCTAACGTCTGCTCCCTGGAAAATAAACTGGACTACATCCGACTGCAACAGGCTACACAGCGGGAGGTTAGGGACTGCTGTGTGTTTGTTTTCACGGAGACATGGCTCAGCGACAGAGTTCCAGACACCAGCATTCAGCTAGACGGACTAGCCTCGTTTCGCGCCGACAGAAACGCAGCTCTGTGCGGTAAGACTCGCGGCGGCGGCTTGTGTGTCTACACCAACACGAAATGGTGTAAGAACTCTGTGCTAGTTTCTAGCTTTTGCTCATCGCTGGTGGAGATTGTGACTGTTAGATGTAGACCTTTTTATTTACCGCGGGAATTCACCACTGTTTTCATTATCGGAGTGTACATTCCACCTAGCGCTAATGCTAAGGAAGCGCTATGGGAACTGTATGCTAAGATCAGTAATCTGCAGAACACACACCCAGACGGACTGTTTATTGTTGCTGGAGATTTCAACCATGCAAATCTCAAGTCAGTGCTTCCTAAATTCCATCAGTATGTGGACTTTGCAACGAGAGGGGAAAACA
>QMIH01001681.1:0-17347 GCA_003987875.1 Clarias batrachus | reverse complement strand
TGTGTGTGTGTGTGAGTGAGTGTGTGTGGTGGTCAGTACCTTGGTGTGTAACTTGGCCAGATGCTTCTCATCCAGGTTGGTCTGTTTATAAACCCGACTTTTATATCTGAACTGTGAGAGACACACAACATGAATCAGACTTCTGAAAGTGTGATGATACGAATTACAGCAGCTATAAACACTTATGGTGAAATGATGTCATAAAATTCTTCCTCTGAGAAGTCTGGAATTTCAAGCAGGAATTCTAAGTGCAATTCAATTCTGCATTCTGGGATGAACGTGCATTAGCATTAGCATTAGCATCCAGGGCATCATGGGTCATGTGGATTCAGATATTATGGTGATGGAGGTGTTTTCTGAGCAGCACGTCTGTCACGACTGTAGTTTAACTACATATCTTCATGAATTTCTAGACGTTTCGTTCAGGTACAGTACCTCCAGGTAAGGCACACCCTTCTCGAGGGATTGTGGAAATTGTCGCAGTGTTTGTTCTTCCTCCAGGAAGCGGGCGTGGTGTCCCTCTGAGGCGGGCTGGAACAAGCCATAATTATACACATCCCACAAAGACTCGCTGAGGGAACACACCACCTGCTGCTTCACACTCCACACAGTCGCATCAGGATCGAAGCGTAAGCACTTCTGTACACACATACAAAAACCCGCAGAAACACACACTAAATGCTACATGTGGTTGAGAGGCTCAAACACAGAGGTCAAATACCCCAAACTGACATTTCCTATGATTTTGGAGTGTTGCTGGAAGCAGTATGTGTGCACAATGTGACCTGCTGCTTGTTCCAGATGATGCAGATCTACTGATAAAGATTAGACAGATGTTGCTTGGATAAGATTTGATGAAATAAAATAAAATGGTGTCACACTGGGGTCTTGAAACCCTCTCCACTTTAACCCCCAAAACTAACCATAACATTCAGACAGTTTTTATATTCATCACGTCATCTGTGTTCAGTTAGATTTACATTCAGGCAGAGTTTGGCAGACTCTCTCATACTGAGTGACTAACAAAAGCTTTCCAGCATTGCAGAGATTCTTACACTGGGTTACTAGGATAGTAAATACCATCAGTCAAACACTGTTGGGAAGTTTATTTTGTTTTTTGGTTGTTGTGTTTTTGGGGCGGAGGATCTTGTGGACTAAAGCCGTGATAACTGCACTCTAGACCTTTATAAAGATTATGATACGGATGTAAGTGTAACACCTGAAGCTTATGGTGGCCCTTTACTCCCATGCATAGACCTCCTAATTGTACTTGGTAAGGCAGTTGAGGTTATACAGTAGATTGGAGGGTCTGTGGGCGTGACCATGAGACACGGTGCACCCTGCACACACTACAGGCAAATTGGAAGCACCAATCAGCCTATAGCACACATCTGTTGCAGTAAACAGAATAAACGCACCAAACAGTCAGAACATGCAAACTTCACACACTCTGCAGAGGTGAGTTTCAAAATCCAACCCCTGAAATCTGTGAGGTTACGGTGCAAACAGGATTAAAGTAACTCCCCTCTTTGGCCCAATGCCGCCCCTCTGGACTTCTTCACTATCCACTAACTCCTGCTAAGCATCTCGAATGACAGTACTTATTGGCTACCCAAAAAATTATTTGTTAAAATAAAAGTAAGAATCCTGTCGACTTTCACGTCACCGTAAGAATCAGCGATATTCTACAGGAACAAAGATCATGTTACTCATTTGAACTCTCGCACTCATTCTCTGTCCTCTGGGCACAAGGTGGGAGTTCATCCTGGATGGGGGGCCAATACCCCACACGCAAGCACACACACACACACACACACACACACACACACACCCTGCAGGCAATTTAAAATGCCAGTTAACCTGAGCTGCATGCATTTGGACTGTGGGAGGAAACCGGAGCACCCGAAGGTACACATAAGGCTACACTGATCACCTCTATGCCACCATGCCACCTACATGTTACATTTTTAAACTATTTTAAGTCATTGTGATGTGTGATGGACATCAAAGCTATACTGATTGAGGACAGAATGAAGTCAATATTAGATCAACGTTAAGCAAAAATTGTATTAAGAGTTAAAGCAAACACACGAATCAGAGTCGTGTAAACATGAAACGAACAGTAATAAGACGTAAACAGGCCTGAGACAGAAATGTCTAAACAAGGACTGGGTCAAATCCGTGGTATCAGTTATAAGAGTGAGTGGAACCCAGAGTCTATACTGCAGAACCAGTGAGTATGTCCAGAGTCTTTAAAAACTAATGTGTATACTAAGTGTGTGTGGTGTGAGGAGTCGAGTGTGTGACCTGAAGAATTCTCCAATTCTCCAAAAAAAGAATTCTTTATGGCCATTTCTGTAGTCTGTGCACTAACACGGATGTGACATAGTCACATGGTGTCCTTTTAATAATCACATACATTTGAGGGCAACACTTGTCCCACTTTTCCTTTTGTACTTCCCTAGAGCTGTGTGTGTGTGTGTGTGTGTGTGTGTGTGTGTGTGTGTGTGTGTGTGTGTGTGTGTGTGTCATGCCCCACATGTCTATATAGTTTATTAAAAAGCCCATATGTTCCACTGAAAAAAAAAAACTTCATATCCATTCCGATCCGAACACACACACAGGTTACAGAGACAGGAGAAGATAAAGCCATCACATGCACGTACACACACACATACAAATCTCTCCTCTTGCATTTACTACTTCTACTTAAATAAACAGATGGATGTGGCACTTGTACTGCTGAACATTGTTAGGCAAGTACGAAACTTGAGTATTGAGTTTGTGTACTTCTTCCGCCTCTGTTGGTTTGTGTATTATATTTCATAATAAACACTGTAATGAAGTCTGTAGTTTCTCTCAGTGCTTTGCTGTCACACACCTCTAGCCTCTGTTCTTCTATTTACATTCTCTCGAGTCTTTCCCTACGTGTCCCCTCAGACAGCAAGCTTCTCTCCCTGCAGATCACGCGAGAGGGTCCGAGGCCGCCTGTCGTACCCATGTTCTGTATCTAACTCTAGACTCCAGACTGCAGCCTAAATATCAGCATCTTTATTGTCTTTTATCTTTTTAAACTCTTTTTTGCCTTTATTTTCCCTCCATTTATTTTTCTCTGAAAATGGTTTGTATCCTTCCAGGTTAATCTCCACACTGTACCTCAGCATGCTCTTGTTGTGAGAGCATCAAACAAGGCAATAGAATCTAGAAACAGTTGCTTTGTGAAACATTCCCAGGTCCAATAATTCTCCTCTCCACTCTTTCCTACGTTGGCATTCGGAATGCTGTTCTGTACCCGACTTCACTTGTGTATCTACACTCTCTGATCCAGCAGGTGGCAGTGTGCAATCCAGGACTAAACACAAAGAGGATGCTTAATATTCCTAGTATTTTGGAAGACAAATGTCAAGAGTAAACCCTTTCACCTGCACTCTACTTTATCAGCTATGACTGCGCGCACACACTGATTTCAGAAGAGAGAGGCAGCACTGATGATGTCAGATTTTAAACAGTGGTCCACCTTTGGGGTCAACTCTCCACAGAGAGAGTCCCTAGTGTGAACGATGTCATACAGAAGTTTTAAAGGCACATCAGAGGTTCGTTCTGTCCAATTATTTATTTACTTCAAATTACTTTTTAAAGGAATAAAGACGCATATCATTATAAACAGCCTTACATTTCATCAAACACAGGACATGGGTTTTTAGCCCTATACAGATGGGATTAGTTTTCCATGTCGGATTTCTTTTATATGGATTGAGCGTACATGCAAACAGATCTGTCCATTAAGAATGCGCGCTTTTTCTAGTGAAATCTCAGTGCGCGACATTCAGGAAGTTAAATAAATGTGCTGTGCTTCACTGAATATCCACCAGATGGCGCATGAAAGGACTTTATCTAAAAGTCAGACCAAGTACAACAAAGAATTGTGAATAATTATTTAGCCTAAAACAATATTGTGTCCAATGCTGAAGCAAACATGAATTTTATTTTCTTTTRCAATAGATCTTTYATGATKAATGTGTGTATATTATTTGCTTCATATTATTTTCATAATAATGAGATGCACAAAATCATTCATTAAAATTCAAGTTTCTTATATAGTTTTTGTAATGTCTTAACAGGGACAAAACAATGAAAGACATGACAATGCCTCAATGTTTAAAGGAAATGTTTAAATGGTCTTTAGATTCTTAAGGAATTTAATGTCCTGATAGTATTAACTATGTGAATGTCCTGATTCGTGAATATGCCAACATGTCTTTGTTAATATGTAAAAATGTGTCGACATTGAGCTCCATCAGAAGACATGAATGAACAAATAATCTATATATTTTTGTAAATATTCTGATCTGCACACAAAGTGTGTATTGAAGGATCACTAGCTTAGAGTTATGATCACTGGGGGGTTAGATTCATCGGTTAGAATGCACAAGTCTTTGTTCTCCTTAAAACCCTCTCTTTATTCCAGCATTGCACATGTTAATCAACAGGTGGACAGATATGTGGTTCGATATAAAGAAATAAAATGAGTAACACCATGTAAGTCACTGAAACAGTAACAGGAACAACAATAGTTGTCTAATTAGGCTCATAAACTAAACTATACATTTCTACATACTGAACAACAGATATAACACATCATACCAATTCAGGCATTAACTACCATGCCTCGTTACTAGCAACAAACAAGCAGTAGGTGGCCAGATTCACAGTGAAGTCCCATCCTCCCAACATATGCAGTAAATAAATGTAATAATACTTACAATATTTGCACGCACAAATCCACCAAAACAAGATTAACTGCATTAAAAAAAAAACAGTTAAAGTGCTGGTTTCCTTCTACTGTTGTTAGAACACGATAGAATGTCAGGAAAACATCTAATCAAGGTCTATTGGCGCCCTCTACTGGACTGACCCACACTTTCCTTTACAACAAAGTGCTTCAGGCTTTTTATAATAATAAACATAATGTTTTTTTTGCTGTTTGTGTCCAGCATTTCATCCATTATATGGAAATAGTAGCTGGAATGTGGTTGTGAATTTATGACTGAAATAAAGCTGTTCATCGGCGTGCGTGAACCCCGATTTGTCCGTAAACTTTCACTTTACAAAAGGCAGCGTTTTGATCAAAAGGCTGATAAACGCGTGTGATTTATCGATAAAAATGGCAGAAAGTCATCGCGTCTCGCAATAATGCAGATCAAACACAATACACATGTCCATAAATAAAAAGGAAGATTTAAGCATATACRCGAAATACATTTCACTTATTATTTCACAATATTACAGATTTAAACAAGGAAATAAGACGTGCGGAGCTTCAGTACATTGTGATGGCAAAAGACATTTTAGACGTCTGCTCGGTCTTGTTCATTCTTTTTAAACTCCTCAATTCTGCCGATTCCCCCATCAGTGAAACCGGTTTGATAAGTTCACACCTATCGTGAATGAAAGGTGCGAAGAGGGATTACAGTAACTGGGGGTCTGCATGTGTTCACCTAGGAGCGCGCTGTCGCGTTGTATTCAGCGAGTAGACTAAAACAAAAACCAAATCATGTTTGCTTCAGCATTGGAGACAATATTGTTTTAGGCTAAGTTTGTTAAAAAATTATATTTATATTATATTTGTATTCTTTGTTGTACTTCGTCTTTTTGGACACGTGTGTGCATCTTTAAATTTGAACAGAAGATAATAGTGGGCTGGGGCACGTTATTTTGTCATGTAAGTTAAACGGCTGAATGAAGTTAAATATAGTATAATATTATATAATATTAAATAGGATAAATTAATAATTGCGTTTCCTTTACATTTGAGCACTCGTGTGTAAATAGCTTTTTCATTGTATATACTACCATATCATATATGTGTCTAATACTGTTTTATTCATATTTTACATTACATGCAGTTTGTAATTTACAATGGAGCCTCGGATTGCGAGTAACTCGGTTTACAAGTGTTCCGCAAGACGAGCAAACATTTTTAATAATTTCTGACTTGAAAAACGAGCATGTCTTGGTTTATGAATGCCGAGATTTTTGACACCGACAGACACACATCGACACACACACACACACACACACTCTCTCTCACCTTTACACCCCCCCCTCCCCGGCTTCACACAGACACACACTCTGCTCTACACGGAAACTCTGCTCTGTCACGATTCTTTTCAAAGGTAAGGTGCTGGTTCATTTGTTTTGTTTTGTTTTTACTTTACAGCAGTGATTCCGTTAGTATGCACTCACGCAAGTGTCATTAGGGAGATTTCTTTTTTTCCAGTTAAAACAGTTTTTCCGTTGTGTACGTGTTTGTTGTGAAACTTAAAAAGCGAGGTGGGGGGAGGGAGGAGGAGTTTTACTGTGTAAGACGAGGTGAGGGAAGGGGTTAATTCTACACACACACACAAATACATGGCGCCTGCGCGCACAAACGGAAACACTTATCTGTTGGGATTTATTTTAACTTTTTTTTTAAAGGTAAAGTGAAGGTTAATTTGCTTTTTTGATCAAAGGCTTTTAGATAAAGTCCTTATTTGATATAATTTTATTATTTAATCAATTATCTTATTATAAATACAATTCTTATTCTCTATATTCTTGTCGAATATAGTCCTTCAGAGCAAACACTGTGTCAGAAGATTCTGCTGAATCTCTTCTCACCTTTCATTCGAGATAGGTGTAAATTTATCCAACTGGGTATTGGACAAAATGCGACAAAATAAATAAATAAATAAAACGCTGCCTTTTGTAAATGAAAGTGCGAGCTGCTGGTTTACACACACTGATTTTAAATGACTTTTAGATGAATTTTAAAGCATGATTTAGGGCATCTGGCACAGCTGGCACTGTTCTTATATCGCTCTTTGACAAGGTAAATTTCCATGTAGTGTAAAACAGGTACATCTGTAGGAATAAACCGAGATGCGCGTTTCTTAGCCCCGCCCCAGTGAAAACGGTGAATTCAGGGAAAGGCTCCTCTGCGAGAGTTTGTGAGCGGACCACTGAGCTTCTACGGATTCAAAATTGATGTTACTGTTTTTTAATCCCTGCAGTGGAAGAGTCTGTGAATTTATTTACCATAACCTGTGTTGTATTGTTTTAATCACTCTATACACAACCTATGATTTCATCAGCCTTTTGATCAAAAAGCACACACGCGCAACTCACTTTCACTTTGCAAAAGGCGGTGTTTATTGTTTAGTGTATAGTTAAAGCGAATATACACAATAAAACAATATTGTTTTAGGCAAATGTATCATACACTTTTGTATTCTTTGTTGTACTTCGTCTTTTTGCACACATGCGCGAGTGCATTACAATAATAATAATAATAATAATAATAAATTCACGACACTACTACTAATAATAATAATACTGTATGGAGAAAGCGCAGTCAAAGAAGAATCATCATTGCAGGAGAGAAGAAAATGAAGAATAAATACATATCAGTATTTACAGTTTGAGCGCGACACGTTTATGAGCTCTGTCGCTTGCTGTCCATAGGCGCCTAAGAGAGATTAACACATTTTTAGCTTCAGTAGACACATAAAACCTCAGATTGAAACACGACTGCCCCCTACAGGTAATGAACGGCATTTTCACAGCTTCCCGCGTGTTGTCGCGACAGCTCTCGAGATCCCTTTTCTCGAAACGTGTGTTCTTAATGTCCAGATCTGTATAATGTGATACAGTATGTTAAATGTTACCTTCTGCAGAATAGAGTAAAAATCTACATAAAAAGGAAGTAAAAATTACTCCAGATAACAACAGAAAAACACAAAATTGTTTACATGCGTAAAGCTGGTCTTAAATTCACATATGTGTGTGTGTGTGTGTGTGTGTGTGCATACTGTCTCCATACCGTCTGCTTGAGGTCAGGAATTCCAATCCGAAACACCATCGTGTTGAGATGTGAATCCTCCAGTGGTGTGATTGTGGTCATGCTGCGCTCCATGTGACGCCTCCGAGCCTGTTGATTGGTTAAAACTTTATAAAGCTGCTGCTGATTGGCTGGAGTTTGGTGATACATCTCATGACTGGCTGGCTGATGATGTAGTACGGCCTGATTGGCTGAAATCCCCCGGTGTCCTGGAATGGCCATTCGCTGCTGCTGCCTATCTGCTCTTTGCCTTCCAATTACGATGGCTGCCGGCTTAAGCCCCTCCCCCTTAATCTCATGTAACTGAGTGCCTCCACGGTTCTGGATCTCCTCATCATCATCCATCAATCCATTTTGCCTCTTTTCCTCTTCCGCTTCATTTTCAAATTCTTTATTTTCTGGTGCAGTAAAGAAACGTTTTCCCAGCATCCTTTGCTGCGCCATGTCATTAAGTATCATGGTTGTCATGGTGATGGGATATGTTTACCTTCAGTGATGAACAGCACATCATCTTGGACAGACTGTACTGTGAGAAGAAAAGAGAAGTCAAGCTAATTCCAACAAACTAACTAATTGCTGGTCAATTCATTAAGTAATACTTCTAGCACCATCAAAATAAATAGATTGATAGATTGATATAAAATTCAGGCACTTCATTGATGTACACTGTTCAGCCATAAATTAAACACCAAATAATTGCACAATCAGTTATTAAAGCGGATGCATTTGTAACAGGAAAATGGTCAGGCCCAAGTTTCTGAGTCACTTTGAGCTGAATTGTGATGTCTAGATGACTGGATAAGAACATTTCCAAAACTGTAGCTCTTCTGGCATGTTATTGGACTGCAGTGGTCAGGACCTACCAAAAGTGTAACAAGTGTCATGAACAGCCGGGGCTCATTGATGCACATAACAAGAGAAAGACAGTCTGTCTGATAGAATCCAACACAATAGCTACTGTAGCTCAAACTCAAACAGAATCAGTGAATGCTGATTATGACAGAGAAGATTCAAATCAGGCTGTGCATGACAGATATGGAGCTGCATAGCTGCAAAGTGGTCAGGATGCTCATGCTGTCCCATGTCCTCCACTAAAAGCTCCTGTAATGGACACGTGAGCATCAGAACTGGAGCACGGAGCAATGGAAGAAGGAGGTATAGTCCTTCATGTGGAGGTTACTGTCACACGGACTACCTACCTACACACAGTTACAGAGTTACAGCCCTTCATGGAGATGGTGCGCTTTGTAAATTTAGAGAATTCAGGGGACAGGGTGCCGACAGAGGAACTGTGGTATTATATCAGGAAGTCTTGAGTGGTAAAGAAGTATGTTCGAGTGGTGCAGGACATGTATGAGAGCTGTAGGACGGTGAGATGTGCTGTAGGTGTGACAGAAGGGTTCATGGTGGAGGTGGTTCTGCTTCAAGGCTCTGCGCCCATTCTTCTTTGCCCTGGTGATGGGCTGATGAGGTTAGACAGGAGTCTCCATGGACTATGATGTTTGCAGATGACATTGTGCTTTGTACTGAAAGCAGGGAACAGGTCTAGGAAAATCTCGAGAGCCTTCTCTTTGGGGGTGACAAGGATGGATAGGATCAAGAATGTGTCCATCAGAGGGACAACCTATCAGTAGAAGGAGGACCAAAGAGAGAGAGGACAGTTGGTGTGAGAGAAGAGGATGCAGACGATAGTTTTAGATGGAGGAAGTTGGTTTGCTGTGGTGACCAGCCGAACGGGAACAGCCGAAAGAAAAAGAAGAAGATGGAGACTGTGTGCGCTGAAGGCAGTGTCCTCTTTCAGCAGGATAATGCGTCCTGACACACTGGACACAAAGTTCAGAAATGATTTGAGGAACATGACAAACAATTAGAGGTGTTGACTCCACCACCTCCAGATCTCTATCTGATCAGCGTCTGTGGGATGTACTGGAGACAGAAACACATCTGATCCATGGAGGCTCCACCTCACACACTGACAGGACATAAAGAATCTGCTGCTGATGGCTTAGGACCAGATAGCACACACATCTTCAGAGCGCTAGTGGAGTGAGTCCAGGCCTGCTTTGGTGGTGCGAGGTGAATTACACAATATTAGGCAGGTTGATTTATTTTTATGGCTGATCAGTGTGTATGGATTCATATTGTAAATAAACGACTAGCTAATCTACCAACTACCCCACCTGAAAATTACTAAATACAAGCCATAAATCTCTCTCTCTCTCTCTCTCTCTCTCTCTCTCTGTATGCATGTTTTTCTATTACTCTTTCTCTCTCTCCTTCTCACACTGATTCTCCCAGTTTCTCTCTCTCTCTCTCTCTCTATGTAGGACATAATGTGGATATAGATATTTTCAGTGAATCCGTCCCCAGAAAATTTAATTGGAGAACTTCCAGGGAACAGATTGTCCCACTTTTATGCCCCGTTAAACAAAAGTGGAACAGCCGAGTTCTGTCCTCTCCCCAGCATTTCATCCTTTGCCCTGTTGCTTCATTTAATGAAATAAAATGATACAACACACATTTTCAAAAGTTAAAATTTGCAGAAGACATATTATTACATAGTACTGCCTTAACTCCACTACCCCCCCCACGCCCCCCAACAGAATGGTCTGGTCCGTCCACATTACAGCTCTGACAACTACAGTAATAGCTGCATTTATTTCTTATTGCCTCATTAAATGTGAGAACAATAATGCTGAATTTTGAAGTAAATATAAGTAGTTAGCAGCACCATGGGTACTGTATTGTAAAAAGGTTTCCTAATGCAGTTATACCCTAAATGTGCTGATGCACAGAATTATGGGCTACAGTCTGTCTGTGTACCTACGAATGACCATTACAGCAACATGTTTTCTTGCTTATTTCTTATATATTCCATATAATTCTTAGTGATGCCAAGTAATAAAAATATAAAAAGCAAGAAATGCACATGCCGAGTGGTCTAGTGTGATTTGCTAGCTGGAAGGATGTAATGTGGTAACAAAAAAAGTTGAACCTCAGAGCAGGATAGAAGAAAGGTAAGGAAAGTATCATTTGTCAAGTGTTAAGTAGAGTTGAAACATTTAGATTGTGATCATTCTTTTGCCAAATGGTACCAGTACCATTCTCATAATCTGTAGAAAGAAGGAGTCTGACATTATGGCAGCCCATCAAACCTACTGAAGCACTGGGAATCCTGCAGTCATTTCAGACAGGTTAGCATGTGGATGTGACACTAGTACTGTACGTTTAAGAAGAAATGTGATGTGATGCAGGTGACATGTTCATCTTGCTCAATCCATGCTATGAAACCAAAAGTGAAGCTTTGTTAAAAAATGGCACTCTGGATCCAGCTGGTGTGTGTGACCAAGCAAGTTCCAAATCCTCATCCAGTCTCAGCAAAAGGATCGAGATAATACCCAGAGTCAACAGAAACGTCATGCCATTCTTTTGTGGTGGAGCTCCATCCCTTTTATCTTTGGGCTCACTACATCATATCATTTGATCTGGACGGTTTTTCCCTGTATGGCCCGTTTGTCATAACCGTCCCATTCACTAACTGGGCTTAGGAACCGCACTGCATGCAGAGCTCAAACCCTCAACCCTCTAATCTGCAACCCAGTAACACTGGCCTCCCAGGAACTCCTTCAATGGCCCTTTTAATTACAGCATTACATCATATTACATACGATCACCACTTGCACCTTAAAGGAAATTGGCTTGGAGTTATTGCCACATCCTCGGTCCAGTCCTGACCAACTCAAAGACTTACAGTATCCACATGTTTAAAGGCCATTAAAGGAGTTCCTGGGAGGCCAGCGTTTCAGACATGAAGCAGGCACTCCTGCTTTCTACCTTAATGGTATCCAAGCACTAGTGAAACGCTGTGCATTAGTGTAGCAGAGATTATATAGAACTGTGTTCTGTTACTCTGTAAAATCAAAAGTCCCCGTTTCACTTGTGTTTGTGTAGCGTTATTTCACATGTATCTGAGTGAAGAAACACTCACTCTTTGGAGTGAGTTGGAGGTTAGTTAGTTAACACTGGAGGTTAACTCTGAGATTATTAAGTTAAAGTAAATTTTTTTTTAATAAAGCCTGTGTGTGTGTGTGTGTGTGTGTGTGTGTGTGTGTGTGTGTGTGTGTGTGTGTGTGTGTGTGTGTGTGTGTGTGTGTGTGTGTGTGGTGAAGAAGTGATGTTAAATGAACATTTTAATGACTTTCACTTTGACCTTGTTTCTACATTACAGCTAATTTTAAATTAATTAATGAACTTTTTATATAAATGTGGTGAATTTAGTGAGTGAGTTTAAAAAGGATAAGAATGAGATTTAGAGCTTAATTATCATAACGTGTGTCCATCATTGCTCTTGAGCTCATTGTGTTCAGCCGATCAACAAACAAACAACATGAATCCGGACAGGACTGAGTCTGGAAGCAGGTAATTGGAACACAATCGGATTGAGGATGTTAATACAGAAATATAAGGCTTGGCATAGGCTGACACAGTGTATTCAGAGTTCTTTTGTACTGTAGGGGGTGTGTGTGTAGCTGTGTGTGTGTGTCTGAGAGTTGGAACGTATTGAGTTAGTCAGAGTTTGCAGCAGCCATGTTTGTAGGCCATTCTCTTCAACTTCTGTTTAAAAAACATACGTCACCCTCTCCCTTTAACACGTGTGTCACTACTTTTAAGTGTCCTACTATTCTCCTACACAAATACAAAACAACAAGAATTAATGGGCTAATTTTTGTGTACTCCCTGAATTGTCTCTGTACCCTTTGGAGCACTGCGGGTCTCGTGACAAACCCACGGGCAGCAGAACCACGGGCCCATGGCGGCCTTCTCATGCTCTCACTAGGCATGTTGGCAATTAAGGACAATGCACAACACCTGAATGCAAGTCTATATAGGTGCCGAAGACAAAGCAGTAGACGTGTGGACATTTGGAAGCACCAGGTCGTGGGGTATTGCTCTGGTACAGGGAGAAAAGAAAATAGAAAAGAAAAGGATTAACCCTGTTTAGAGAAAGCAGGGGATTTGTGTTCACATTTGTGTTTCAGTTCATTTAGTCTTATTAACAAACCCCCATTATCTCCGACCAGGATCCTTCCAGAAAAGTTTGCACAAGCACTTCCGCAGCTGACACACACACAGCCTCCCCTCTGACGCCCTGCACAGATCTGTCAGGTCTACAGACAATGGGAGTTGGACTTCATGGCTTGGTTTGTGCTCTGACTTGCTCTATTACCTGTGGGACCCTAAATACACAGACAGGTGTGTGTCTTTCCAAATCATGTCCAATCAACTGAACTTACCACAGGTGGACTCTAATCGAGTTGTGGAAACATCTCAAGAATAATCAGAGGAAACAGGAAGCATCTGAGTATCATGGCAAAGGGTGTGAATACTTACGCATGTGTGATTTCTTGATTATTTTTTAATGAATTTGCAAAGATTTTAAACAAACTTCTTTCATGTTGTCCTTATGAGGTGTTGTTTGTAGGATTTTGAGGGAAATAAGGAATTTGACCCATTTTGGAATAAGGTTGTAACAGAACGTGGAAAAAGTTTTGCTCTGTACATACGTTCCTGGTTCACTGTATAACATTTAGGGTGTTTAAGATATGCAAGGTTAAAGCTTTCATGGCTATGTACTTAAATCTCACAGTTAAACTCACAGTAATTAAACTCCTAATTTAGGAAACCTGACCTTGACCCCCGTTAGCTGTTCACCTACAAGCCGATATCAAGCCTCCTCTTGACCTGTAAGATCCTAGATGCATGTAGCACTACTACCAGAACTACTGGACTAGAGTGTCTTTCACTCTGCAACTGACAATCTGGACTGACACAGTGACATCGTACAACAGTTTCTGTGAAGATTTATGTCTGCCACCAGAACCTTCTGCGCATATAACAATAACAAGCCAGACAAGGTTCACAGCCAGACTGGAACTACTTTGTTGGGGCCAAGGAGGATGTCTACCGACGTGGAGACATAGCCCTGTGCAAGCAGGCCAAGAACTCATTGATAAAGGGGTGGATAAAAGAAACTACATTGAAAAGCTGAAAAAGTTCATCAAAAGAACCTGCATCAGTGTGGAGCGTCCTGCAACACATCACAGACTACAGGAGGACCCTTCCCCCCCTCCCCCCATACCCACTGAGGCAAACAAAGACTGGCCTTTTGACTGTAGTTCTGAGAAGAACATCTTCATACCTTTCACCCACCTCAACCCACTGACTGCCCCATCACCCCTGGTAACTCCCTAACAACTCCCCCTAACATTTAAGCTGCACTCAAAATTTGTAAAGAGAATGTGAAACAGCTCTTCCTGAGAGAAAAAATCAGGAAAGCACCTGGCCTCGATGGTGTCTCCCCTCTTATCTCAAAACATGCATTGTTTTACTGACTCCAATCTTCTACCACACTTTCAACAGGTCACTAGAGCTACTACATACTACACCATCTTTCTGGTCCCCAAGAAACTCTCTATCACAGGTCTGAATGACTACAGGCCTGTCGCTCTGACATCTGCGGTCATTAAGTCATTGGAGTGACTGGTATTATTCTGAAGAACATCACAAAACCCTGTTGGAACCCCTGCAGTTTGCTGAGTCTGCATATCGCCATGAGGTAGAGCAGCTGGTGCTCGGTACATCAGAAATACCTGAACTTCAGGATACACCCTTCAACAGTACCCCCCCCCCAAACAATACCCTACAGCCTTGTCTCATCAGTCAGTCATCACTTCATCTCTAGATGTGACACACACACACACACACTACTGTTATTTACACTACTCACACATCTTGTACTAAAAAAAAAAACATGGTATTGGTGCTAAAAAACGTCTCACCTCTGTGAAAGAGTACATTTTCAGATAGAATCACAATACTTAGTGCTTCTTATCTCACGATCCACGCCTAAGTTCTTTGTAAATATGCTACACATTTATATTTTTATCAGATAAAAAGAAACACATTAGCTCAATACACTTTCATGCCCTTCCAACTCTTTTAAACTCAACTCTTTCAGTGATGTTACAGTAACTGTCATTCAGATGAAACTTGGCCAATTTAGATTTCACATGAAAAGATATCAATTTAAAAAGTGTATTATTCTAAATTGCAAAACTATTAAGATATTCCATGAGAATTTAACATGGTTACGAACACTACTGATTTTTTTCCCCTTTTTTCCAAAATGCTTAAAATTAAGCAACAATTTTTACAGGTCATATGCTTCTAGAAGCTTACACCAATCTAATCATAAAAACTCTTGAAGAAATATGAATAATTAGGGCCCAAGCACTATAAGGTGCGCAGGACCCTCTTGTTTTCCTAAGGATTAATTTTTTTTCCACCCTTTTGGACTTTTCGGGGGTCTTAACATGCTCAAAACTCATGAAACTTGGCAGACAGGTTGGATGGAATCTGCTGCCATCAGGATGCTGAGAGTCTCGGGGCCCCCAGGGGCCCACACACAAGATTTTGCTCCTTAGCTCATATACACATTCACGTAGGCACAGGAAACTCGGCACACATTTAGAGCTCATTGAGCCGAACAACTTTCGCTCTGCATGTCCTGGGCTAAACTCAACAGGAAGCCGGTTATTTTGGGTCGTTCGCAAAAACGCATCTGATGGATTTTGATATACTCCTCCTAGGGAAATTATACAATCGCTACCAAACTGGGCCAAAGAGACCTAAAGACATTGAGGATGCAAAATTGCAGAGGGATTTTCGATATCTCAAACAGGTCAGCCGTGATAATGTCTTAAACTTACACAGAAAAATGATTAATAACTTTCTGAGTGACATTATATTCAGTGACACTTTCTGTGACATCACGTTCAGTGACATCACATTCAGGAACATCATAGTGTGAGGCTTTTCTTCCATCATCTGTGGCCTATTGTACACACATACACATCACAAATGTTAACACTCACACACACAAACATATTGCACACACACACATTCGTGTGAATATTACACAGGTTGTGCGGTGCGCCCGGGGTGGCGATGGCACAGGGTGCTTGGGTCCGTCTTTGTTGCTTGCAACTATATCTCACATTATTATTGTTTGAAAATAGACAGTATAATGCAGAAAATGGCTATTTTTATTTATATATAAAATCATCTCTGCAAAACAGCTGAAGTTTCCAACTTGAATTTTTTAGGGACTGGAGGGTTCTGGTGCCTCATGGTGTTTTATTGCCCCCTCACCTCTGGGATTTACAAATGTATAATCTGACCTTTGATTTCTGTAATGCAGTCCAGTAATAAAAATCTCTAGATAAATAAAACTGAACTGATGTGACTTGAACTATGCTTCTTTATAGCAGTGGAAACGATCTTTATTTTATTAATTCAACAAATGAATGGACTAGTGCATGGTGCGTTTAAAAAAGCAGAGTCAACTGTGAGCATAACATTTCATTATCTGCTGGATCCGGTTACGTTCTCTGTGCTGTTTAATACTGAGAGTGGAAACCATTTTGTTCAACAACACCAGTAATGGATGAAATAATTACAAATAGCACTATGCATATACTAGAAACTATATTACAAAACTCAGTCTCGGGTGCTTCAATCCAGTTAAGAAATTTCACTTAAACAGCTCCATAACCCTAAACTCTAAACAATGGGAACTTTTAAAACAATGTTTGGACTTCAGTCATGTATGAAATGACGTTAAGTGCAGAAATGAGAGGGTTTACAGTTTAAAGATCAGGGGATTAATAGAGATTGGTGATCGGATTAGACTGCAATAAAGATTGCAAGATCCAGCAGGTCCTCTCATAATGAAGATGAGACTGATGATGAAGATGAGACTGATGATGAAGATGAGACTGGTGTGAGACAGTGGTCCTAAAATCAGTGAGTCTCATCACTTTACAGGAAAATGCTATTAGACATAATATGAGCATTCCACTTAAGAAGCTACACCCACTACCACACCTACAGTCACTCAGCATTTCCACATCAGTACATTGACCGTATACCGTTTTCCCATGAGGTTAATATTGTGGAAAAGCCAACAACATGAATGAAAACAATTTCAGATAATCATTAGAATATATTCACATCATTCTTAAAACAAAACAACAAAAATAAATCACATCCATACATACCTGCTGATTGGTCGCTCCTCATCTACTGTCCATTATTGTTCCTCTTGTTGTGTGTCCTCTGTCCATAATGATTTAAAGTAAAAGTTGTCCTGAATTTTGACAATAATGATAAAAATCCACCAGTCAGTCCAGAGTACATCCACAGAGCTGGTCTCACCCTTCTGTCTCCCTGTCACATGCATGCGCACACACACACACACACACACACACACACACACACGAACACACACATGCACGTGCACACACATTCACACTCACACACACATGAACACACAGACAGTCTCGTACACACACAAAATGTACGATATCACACTCTGTAAAATAAAAGTAAAATGTAAGTCATAATGCT
>QMIH01001680.1:105576-119576 GCA_003987875.1 Clarias batrachus | reverse complement strand
GTCCGGCTCCTTTACCGACCCTCCAGCCACGTCGTCCTTGCGTCCCGCATCCTTCCGCACAAATATTCACAGGTCAAGATGCAGTGCAATCCCAAAACTCCTGTAAACTTTTTAAAACGTCGCACGCTTCCCCAACAGTCTCCTAGCTGCCGTCACAGTCGCTCCTTTATCGCTGCTTCTCACAAGTCCACTTGAACAGAGTTCTCTCGGAGGGCGAGGCCCTACGTCTTTTCCTCCCTCTCTGTTTTGCGGCGTGTGATGTTCCGTGGTTTGATCTTTAGAGAGAGCTCCCACAATGCCTCCTCGGCGAGATGGTCGCTGAAGTCGTTGAAGAAGGATACAATGTCATCGTTGTGTTTGAGATCGTAATGCCTGGAAGAGAAAAAAAAAAAGTTAGCAAGGGTTAAAACGAGAACGCATTATACAGTACAATTCACATATGGGATGTAAAATGGCACTGCCAGCTCGTCTGCTGCAGGTGTTTCAAGCTGGTGGGTGTGCATTTTTAAAGTCTATTAAGCAAAGAATCAAACATGACGGGCCAAGCATTTCTAGGAAAAGAATCAACACTGGCAATGTGATGCGACCTATTGTGAAGGTACGTTATTGCTAGCATTCAGAAGATCAGGATTTCACAAGAGACACAAATCTTTATGTGCAGATACCTTTATATCACAATAGTTAGAATTTCTAAAATCATTAAATACATGACGGAGAATGGCATGCAAAACAAATTGTCACAGCTTCACTATTTTGCACTAAATACCCGAATGTTACAAACCACTAACACGAAAGATTTCTTCCATAAATGTTAAATAAATGTCTTCTTTTGGCAAACATCTGTTCCTATAGCTGTTCTTATTAAAACTACAACATATTAGGACATAATATAGTCATACGCTGCTTCGCCAAAAGAAAAAAAGTTGCACGCTCTAAGATTTCATTCAGTCACCATTAGCTTTATTACAGCACACAATGTGATCGCCAGTTCATGTGTGAAAATGATTCCTCGTGTTCCCAGAACCTCTCTTTCACAATCTGAGCCCTGGAAAATACCCCGTGCTATGAGGGGAGAGAAACCCCATAGACGTCCCAATCCCAATCCTTTGAGTTCACATCACATCCTGTGTGTGTGTGTGTGTGTGTATGGAAATGCTCTTTCTTTCACTATTAAACATTGCTATGGTTTTGACTGTTAATTTGTATCATGCAACTTTGACAAGTTTTTAAGTGATCTCCATTCATGTTTTTTCCCCCCGACGCCGCTTCTTCCACAAAGTCAGTGGTTCAGCACTATTCTTCCAGGTGTTGATAATGAGCTAAAGGATTTTTAACTCAGTCCCAATGACTTCAAATCTCCTTACCTGTTTTATTTGCTTGATGCAGCCCAATAACGTGCATAACCTGTGATTTGCCTTGTAAAAACCAGTCGAAACTACTGTCTGAGCTGCTGTTACAGAATATTAATCAATACCTTCTAAACTATTAAAACTGAGGATTCATCAGTGCAGTGTTATAACTCTTCTCTGGTTGAGGATTTTTTTCTTTATAAGCAATAATGAAAGAATATGTGTAATAAATTGCTGTTGTTTTTTTTAACCTGGCATCTGCATTTGAAGCCAGCATCTTCTCCATCTGCAAATATTTGAACCAGACTGCGGGTCAGGAAGGGCATCTGGTGTAAAACCTGTGACAAACTGTTGTGCGGATCAGTTTGTCCGCTGTGGCAACTCCTCAATGGGAGCAGCTGAAGGACTACCAACATTGTAGGGGACGAGTGGTCATCTTTCGGTTTCTAAGAAAAGTTTGGAGGTGAAACTTGTTTTCCATATATCCTGATCACATTACAGATTTTCCATGAACTGCGAGTTCAACCAGGTTTTGTACTGATGTACTAATTCTGTCAGTGATGTAATTGCTTGTATCATCACTGAGGACACTCACACTTGCTGGAAGCGGCGCATGCTGTCAAGGATGTTGAACTGCTGCCAGCGTTTTGAAAAGTTCACCTTCCCGTGGAAGAAGTCAGGATTCCCAAGGTGCACGAAGGTCAAGTCCTGAAGGATGAGACCCCTTTAAAGGAAAATATGGTGGAAGAGACAAGATGACGGAAAGCACAAACTTCAAAAAACAAGAGGAAATGACTCTGTAAGGCTTTTATGAAATAAACTGCAACGCTGGACATACAGGTACGGTATACAGGGAGGCTCAACTTCCGCCAAGGCTGCTCTGTACGCCCGGAATGATGAGGAGCTATCGATTAAAGTGCAGTACTCCTCCAGACCCTAACACATACAACACACACAAAATCACATCATCAACATCAACCAACGTAACAGGAGGAAACAAGCTTGCTTTTTGAAATATGGATGTGTGCGATGATGGCTGACCTCTGAGGTCTGCTTCTGCCACTCCAGTCTCCGAATGGGTGCCGAGTCCAGCGCAGACAGAATCGCCAGGTAGGAGTTGAAGTTATTAAGTTTCCGTAAGTGCTGTGAGAAAACGGAAAAGGTCAATCATCTCATTTTATTTTGCAGACTCTGTGATGATAAATGAACAGACTAATTTTACCTTCATTATTTTGATAAACTTAAGGAGGAGTTTTTCTCGGTCTTGGGCCTTTTCTTGCAAGATTATTAAAGAACGCACCCTTGAGGAAAGAAATGGGACAAAAAACAAAAACGTAAAGTAGATTAGATTACTGAAACATTACAGCCACCTAAAAAGGTACCAAAACACTGAAATATTAGCAAGAGAGAGAGAGAGAGAGAGAGAGAGAGAGAGAGAGAGAGAGAGAGCGAGCAGGATGAAGTGAATGAAAAGGATTTATTAAACATTAAACATTTATTAAAGTCTTTCTCTGCACTGCATCAGACTGTTTGAAAACAAAAGAAAGGAACATTGTTTGATTTCACACAACAAGTACCACAGAATCCAGATATACACATGTATATTTGGTAGCCACCTAAGAATTTTCAATAAACTGAAAAAGCTTGGTGGTAGAACTTGCTGGTACGTCTAACTAACTTTTGCTAAATCATTTTATATAGGTTGGTGGTTAACAATGAAAAAACTTATGMTTTACAGTATTGTCTAAATTAACATTAATTTACAACTTGTCTCACCATCAAGAAAGAAAAAGCAAAAGACTAAAAAGGTAAAGCTGTGACTGTTTACTGGAGAAATATCTGCTATATGTGACATGTCACAAAGCAGATTGAAATCCAGTCCTGGAGGGTCAGGGAACAGTTTGTAAATCTTGGCCACATTAAACCTGGTAATTAACGGGTTAGTTGTATTGGCTGTGTTTGAGCAAAAGAAACACCACTATCTTAAACACTAGCCCTCTAGGACTGAAWTCGAAGAAGCCTGCTTTATAGAAATGTATAAATTCTGAATATAAATTTATTCCTCACGCGCAAGCCGGAGGCGAAAGAGGCAAAGGATACAACGGAAAGACGACAAGATGACATCTTCAGAGGAACCAGAATGAAATGGAAATCCGTCCTCCTTTCAGTGACCATGGACAGTTCGATTATGGATACTGTACTTCCAAAATCAAACTGTTCATTGTCACTGAAATGAGGACGGGCTTTCTTTTCAATACTGTACTATATTTCATTTGATATATTCATATGATGTATAAAYACAGTATCAGTCAAAAGTCTGAACACACTTTCTACTTCCATGTTCATGTAGTGATTTATATCCTAAGACAATAGTATAGTACAGTCTATGACAGTACTGTAGATTTCAAAACTATGAAATAACATATGGAATTAGATAATTAAGTAACAAAAGTAACATCTGAACGTCAGGCGTTCTGGAACAGTTCTTGCAAGAACAGTATTGTCAGGTGCATTTACAAAACCCATCAAGCACCATGATGAAACTGGCTCTTGGAATGGAGACCATACGAAGACAGCAAGGCCAAAACTTACCTCTTCTGCAAAGGAGAAGTTAATTTAGAGTTACCAGTCTCAGTTATGGATTAGAGCCATTATGAAGGCCTTACAGAGTATCAACTGCTCAAAGAAGATTATTGCATTATTGCAATGTTGAAAGAAATAATCAGGAAAGACCATGGAATTAGAGGGTGTGTCCAAACTTTTGACTGGGAGTGTATATAAGGAATTTCCTGGTTACACACTTCTTGACTACATAGCACACAGACAATAACACAATGGAATTACTTCTGTACATAAGTTAGCAATTAAAAAGAAAAACGACCCGTAACAGTTTTTAGATTAATGGTAATCTTAGTCTGTGACCGAGTGAACCACTATCAGGATATAGTTATTGACTATAGTTTTCTGTTGACCTGTTTAAGGGCGTTTGCCAAATGCCAAATGTAAAAGAACTGCATCATACCAGTAAGACATGTTATTGAAGTGTTCTGTGAACTGGGTCAGATTCGGGCTCTTCTCTTCATTCTGTTCTTTTGCCCACAGCAGAACTTCAGGGATCTACAAACAGAAGTTTCATGCGTCAGAGAGAGCACTTCCCTTCCACCAATCACTTTACAGTTCCAACAAACCATTCCATAATTTTACGTATGTATTAAGACGACATATGCTACAGTATGTTAGAGTTCTCCCTGTGCACAAAACAGGTGAACAGGTGATCAGAGTGCGGCAGATGTCTTTTTGATTCACATCCAACCAGATTCGGCAGGTTTTAAAAGGATAATTGCCTCCATACTAAATACTGATTGTTGTATAGCAATTTAATTGCATAGCTTTACAAATTATTGTTATTATCTTGACTGATAATTTCACGTTTGTTTCAATACTTTTGGACACTGAAAATACAGGGATTACATTAATACAATCTTACAAACAATTGATTGAAACCAGCTGCTTGGAAGTTGAGCTAAATATATAAAATAATAAAATGTCAATACAGTGGAAACTCGGATTTTGAGTGTTTCGCAAACTCAGCAAAGATTTTTAAGCAGAAACTGAGCAAGCATTTTTCAGTGTTAAACTATCTATTTATTTATTTTAGTCAAACACAATTTAGAATTTTGTCAAACAGCTCTTACAAAAAAACTAAGTTATAAAAGACATTACATATTAACTCTGTACATTAACATGTAATCAATGATGCTAAAAAATTTAAGACTAGCATTTATCACATTAACCGTAAAATTCAAATAACTCAAATGAACAATTCAGGAAATAATGAGTGTACTTACTGTAATCACTACTGTAGCAAAAGTTAAGCAAAGCACAACAAGTTTCTCAGTTCAAAAGTTTGGCATCTAAAGCTTTAGAAGCTGAATCCCTGCGAGTTTTGAAAAACTGACCACCATGACAAGTTATTATAAGACAACGAAATAACTACCTCTATTTTGTAGAATAGCTCTGCGTCGAGGAGAGTGAGCTGATCTGCGATCTCATGGCTACGGAAATCATGAAGAGTACCAGGCCTATGAAGAACAAATATCAGATGGTCAGGAATAAAATAAAACTTCTCCACCATTAAACTAAGACAAGCCTGTCTGTCGCTAAATCAATACAAATCCGGATTAATACACACAAATACAATAGTGTCATTTGCTTAAAAAAACAAAAAAATAACAAGTGTGATATTCTCAGCAAGCGTAAACGCCCAACTAGGAGATGCCTGGACACACGGGTGTGCATTTACCTGGCGGCGACACTGCGACCAGCTAGAGTCTTCAACGAGTTAATGTAGTTCAGCAGCTTCTTCTGCTCCACTTTATCCAGGACGTTCTTGCGGAGGACACGGGCCAGACTGAGCTCCCCGCTACACACCAGACTCACCACCAGGTCCATTAGGTGTTTCAGAATGTCTTCTGTCAGCTCCACCAAACTGGTGCAAACACAAACACACTCATCAAACTGCAGAACTGGGATTTAGATTTCTGTAAAAGCTTTATATACATGTAGTTAAGGAATAAAAAATTTAGAGGCATGCTGTTAGAAAAATAATCAATAACGAGGTCATGTGATTCAGACGCAAAGCAGAGATAACCTTACAACATCCTAAAGTTATTTTATTTCTTCCCATCACACCAACTTGCCAATTACATAAGCAACATCATGTGAGAGGGAGTGCAGCTGTAATTAATATTAGCTGCGTCTTCGTGCTTATGACCACATTATAGCTGTGCTGATATCCATCACAACAGTACAATCTCAAGTGTGACATTGTTTTTACGTAAAACATTTCCACAAACACCATTTATCATTGACAGRTTTGTTTGTTTATTTAACTGGCAGAACTAACTACTCGTGACTGGTGGAKCTGCTGACTTATAGTGTAATTAACAAGGGTGAAAGCAGTTTTAAATTCGGCACTATGTACGCAAACGCTGAGGAGAAAAAACCATGGAAGATAATCCTGTATATCATCTAAGTTTCTCTTTATATTTACACTTATTCCTTTTCAGAATATCAGCTCCGTTAACATTCCTGGGTTGAATCTCAAACCACATTAAATGGAAAGCTAGTGAGCTATGTCTTTGAAGCAATTATTAAGGATACAAAGTGTTGTTTAAGAGGACATAACATTATCAAAGGTGTTTTCTTGCTGAAATGTTTGTGATTGTTTTTTTTTTTAAAGCAGAACTGCGGATCTTACAGACCCATCGTCACCCATGCTCCGACCAACAGTTAGCGTATTAACGACTGCAGAACACCTGGGACGCAGAATGATACATAAGAGTTGAGCATCGCAGTGCTGTTACTGTCCATTAGCACCACTTTTGGAATGTCTCTCGTCCAATCAGATTACTCTGTCTTTTTTGACTGTTGTATAATTATAGTTATAGTCGGTGTTGCAAAACAAACTGCTTCCTGCTATTATTTTGCAAGTTAAGCTTTCATAAATATCACCACCAGCCTCCCTTTTCGCTCGCTCTTTATTAAATAGAAGCAGGAAAGCTCTGTGTCAGAAAAAGAACAGCTTCATAATTTGCAAATGATGCAGTGACAGTCGGGACTCCTTCCAAAATGCCAATAAATGCAGAAATAATACTTCACCATAATAATTACACTCATTTAAAAATGACACAATTCATGTGTTACACTGCTATATAAAGCGAACAGTCGTACTCGAAAAAGCACATTGATATCAACTTACAGCTGAAACTACCGTCTGCTGTAAAAGAAAACCAGTTCACTTCTTTTGATCAATTAGAATTTAACAGTGTTGCTGTATAAACAACTACTTACGCTTTTGCATTAAA
Source organism: Clarias batrachus (assembly GCA_003987875.1). Classification (NCBI taxonomy): domain Eukaryota; kingdom Metazoa; phylum Chordata; class Actinopteri; order Siluriformes; family Clariidae; genus Clarias; species Clarias batrachus. The sequence continues at coordinate 112,360 of QMIH01001680.1, read as the reverse complement.
TTCAATTTTATTTATATAGAGCTTTAAATAATAGACGTCATCACAAAACAGCTTTATAGAAATAAAGATTCCAGGCGTACATTTGTTGTACACTGATGTTTAAAAAATGTACAGACTTATAAAAACATACAGCTTTATCATAACGAGTAAGCTGGAGGCAACAGGAACAAGAAAATAACTGATATGACATGAGGAAGAAATATTGAGAAGAACCATACCAAAAAAGGGAACCCGTGATGATTTGGGCGATACCAGAGTCAATGATTGAATTTAAATCAACAGGAAGAATTTTTTTTTTCGCTTCGAAACAACGGGGACGCAAAGACAGAACATGGAATAACTATATGTTTTGTACTTTTAGACTCATTGCCTCTTTACTCACCAAAGCTCGTCCACAACACGCACCAGCACGAAGAAGGTGTTTTTGCTCACTCGCTTCTTGATGGTGTCTGAACTGTGAGAAAATCTAGTGTATGTGTCAAGTGATTAAGGAAAAAACAACAACACTTGATCTGTTGATCAGTCACGAACACACAGATGCTATTTCTCAAGTCCTGCTAATTATCTTATCTTATCTATAGAGTCTTCTTTATATGAAAAGCAGAACGTCCAGATATGTGGCACGATGCTCGCCTCGAAATCTCCTAATAAAAATTGTTCTGTTCTACAGTCAGGATTTTTAATCTGCACTAAAAGGATATCTATAGTGAAGCTTCTTGATGAGGTCCTCTGGGGTTAGAAATGTCCTATACGTTGTCAGGAAGGCTTCACAGTATAAAACCAGATCTGCAACAGACAGCACACACTTCATTAACACACACACCCAAAAAAAATACATCATCCTACATACTTTTTTCATTCCCTCCACCGAACTGGGCGRTGGGGAAAAGGGCTTCTTTTCCTTGGACAGAGAGAAAAATCCTAATATTTTATTTATATATGATGTAATGTACTATAACATTGATTCTCCAGCAGGGGGAGCCAATAGGCCACAAAAGACTTGAGCACACCCATTTCCCGTTTTAATTCATCACATTAACAGGTGGTTATCATCATGGTTATGATGATTATCATCAGAGGATTTGTGGTATACCGACTACACTATACACTATAAAATGAAGAAAGTCCTGCTGTAAAAAACATATATATGTATTTGTTTTTAACCTTTGGTGTGATTAGTGATAAATTGTATATACACATGTATTGTTACAGACAGGTGATATTTGCTTGAGTTCAGGTATCATATGGAAATGTATAAGGGGCCAAAATTTTAAACAGAGCTGCACTAAAGTAAAATGCTACTGGATAGCAACTTGGAAAATTGGCACGTACTGACAACCGAGTTTACATGAAAGCCTTTGCTTGAGATAAAAAGCGRTATTATACTCTATTACCGCTTTTCATTTTGTCCATTCGACATGTCTGACAAAATATACAGTTTAAAAGTAATTAGGGGTGCTACGGGCCTATCACCGATTACAGAAATTAAAAACAGCCAATACCATAACTGATCGCTGATCTCAAGTGTGTGGGTTATTGGGATGTGCCATTTAAAAAACTCTTTGTTTTGTTATACTTAATTATATTTGTGCACTGTTTTTAGAATAGTAATAAATAAGATCTGAAAAGTACTGAATTCAAAATTTATTGGAAAGTAACATATTCCATTCTCTTTTTGCTCTTATTTCATGTAGATTATAAAGAAACTCAAACCAACTGAATAACCTATGCTTGACTTAGTTTTCCAYTCCTTAACTAGCATCAAGCGGCTCTCACTAACACAGAAATACTTATCTAAAATGCGACTGTCCTAATATAGTCACTCGTTATAACGTGCAGCACATGGAACACGGCTGCGTCAACGAATAACAATCCGAAACTCTTCAGCGAACATTTTAAAATAAACTTACACATCATGCACTTTGTATTTAGCGAGCCACTCATGACTACTCATTAGTAAGCAGCGAGGACAGGCATTTATTTATAAACATCAGAATATCTGCATTTTTAAGAGGCAGGGTATTCCTCTAATCATCCAGAATGTGTCTGAATTACCCTTACTGAATAGTCGCTCACTTGCTGCACGCATGGAACGGCAAGGTAAACCCAGGCTGTCGAAGTGACTGTCGACTCGTCTATCTTATGTTATCACAATAGTATCAGTTTATGTGATCAGCCAGTTGGAAGWCATCCAATGTGTAAAAATTAAGCGATTATCACCCGATACCGTTCGGAGGACATTTAAAAGTGATGTGCAAAAGTTTCTCTGTGCATGTACCTCACAAACTCTATTGCACTGTACATCCAATAATGTGCTTAAAAGCAACGTGCAATGAGTTGGAAACTTTAGTTATACTCAATTCAATCTGTACTTTTTTCATCAACTTAAAATGGGAGAAAAATCCTGCACTCTACATGACAGATCCATGACAGATCCTGAGAAGCATGCACACAATAAATATACACACATTGATGTAAATAAATTTTACCTTTGCGATCCGTTTCTGTTGCATGAACTAATAAAATGTCCCCTGATCCCGCTCGGACATCTGGTCCATCATCATTCTGTTTACAGGGAAAAGTGGGGGGAGGAAAAAAAAAAGGTTTAACTAAGATTTGAGCAAACTTTTGTCTACACATACGCCGATCAGCCATAAAATGAACACCACATAACATTAACACATGAACACATTAACACTGATCATCAGTTATATACCAGTAAACTACTGACTGTATCATGACATCATCACATAAGGCTCATTTATGGCTGGTGGAGAGCAGAGRCTAACTTGTCTGGAAAAGCAAATGCAGCACAAACTGGCGAAAGTGTCACTGATGGTCATGACAGAAGGACGCCAGAACCTTCTCTGACCCGGCCAARCTCCCCAAATCCAAATCTGATCGAACACCCACGAAATGCTCTGGACAAACAAGTCCAACCCACGGACACCCCAAACCGCAAACCACAGTGMCGGACMTCACAGGACATCCCCAGATACACTGCAGAGCCACGCCCTGAGGGGCCAGAGCTGCCCCGGCGGCAAAAGAGGAACACAAAACCTAGGTAATTATAACATTTATATTTTTAACGTCCTGGCTGAGCGGTGCATATCTGTAACAATTAAACAATTAATGCTTATGGTGACTGTTGACGYGTCTGCCATACTGCAGATGAACAGACTGCATAGATTGAGGTTAGAGATGAGCGAAAGGGTGTCTATAAATACATTCTGTGTGTACAGTAGTCTGGGTCTGCAGTCTCTGGGTGGAGGGGGATGCGACATCTGCAGCTACATTAACCTAGCAGCCCTTCACACCATTTCCACTACTGGCTTGTGTAAGTATTAAGAATATAAAGCAACATGTCTTTATACGTTTCATCACTTTAGTGCTCCAAATCTCCATATCTGTGCTTGTACACAAAATGAGAGGGTGTGGCCCAAAAGGGAATTATTAAAAAAAAAAAAAAAACCCTGGAAAGAGTTGAGCACTGACCAAAAAAACAAAAAACAAAACAACCCTCAGCAGGACCAGTGGTCAGGATTCTAAGCATGGCGCTTCTCAACCTTGGCTATATCACTGTAGCGTAGATAAAGCTATGAAATCGCACTCGCGCATTTACTACTTGGGTTTGTAACCGCCTGTGATATTTTCTAAGAATTTAGTAGTTATTAGGGCTGCTGTGAAYGCTTCATGTTTGAACTATTCCTTAGGACGTGCATTCAAGTGAAGCCTCTAGTCTGATAGAAGCTTGTGTTTAGGCATGTATGATAGTTTATTATGCAGATTTATGATTTTTGCTAATGCTCGATATACACTMGTAACTACAGAATAAAAAGTCAATTGCATGATRTAAACTTGATATAAAATATTAACTCGTAAATGTGAGATAATTCTGTGTAATATTCTGCCAAACAGTCCAGATGAACAGCTATTTTATTAGCTATGATAGTATTTTCTATCTGAAGCATTCTGGTGAGTTTTCTTGTATTCATACATTACTTGTATATTCTGAATCAAGAATTCTTATCGAATTACACACTTAAAAACCACTGCTTAGACAAARTTCATCTCATTTGAACACGTACTGGATATCGAACTGTGCTGACAAGACAAGGGCCAGTCCACACACATTCTATCTGCTCTGGAGATGTGATGTGCTAAAAATATCGCTGATTAATCGGAGGGCGAGGCACTAACAGGGTGTTTACCTCTTGCTTTAGTGTGATGCGGGCCATGATCTCATTATGATCCACCAGGGACAGCTCGTCCAGCTCCTCCGAGCTCAGGTCTGAGTCTGCACACTTCTGCTTCCAGCTGAGACGAGAAACACACGAGTCATGGGTGTGTATTAATTAACATTAAACGCCAGGACAAACCCCACAAACACCTTTATTAGCTTTGTGTTAAAATGTAATTAACAAATCCATGTAAATTAGTTTTTAGAATTTTAGAAATTATAATTAGCCTGAGCATATTAACGTCAACCTGTAATCTGCATGATAGGTGCCACTACTGTCACAGCTGCTGATAGAAAATGAATCAACACTTTTTGATAGACAAAAAAATAATAATCAAGAATTCAGAAAAGCAGTGGTATATTAAAAAAAAGCCCATACCACAAGGCTAGCTGTTTGTTTATAATACCATTGTATTTCTAWCAAACTGCTCTGTTAATACAGACTCATCTACTCGCATCAGTATTCCAGATATAGCTTTCACTAAATGGGAACTTTCTATGAATAAGATCCGCCTTTTTCACARTTTCCTTTTAACATGTCCTATGAAGAAATTATGAAAATCACAGACATCAAGACACTAAATCTTGTACCCTTAAAAGTGTACAAAAGAGATCTGGCACTCCGGAGCTCATGGGCAAAACATTTGAAGATATTTTATTCAAAACGTGAAAAGTGTGGATGGAAAGAACGGTCACTTGAGCTACACTTAGGCTTCGCACATGCAACACTTGCGTGTCAGGTGTAAGCTCTGTTTTTAACATTCTGATCCAGCCTGAAAGATTACATCACTTATAGAGAGTGGGTTGCAATCCTGGTTATTAGCACTTTGGGTCAATCGTGTGGTGTAGCTCACCTGTCCGAGTCAGTCGACTCTTTGCTGGGGTCCTGGAGCGAGTCCTCTGTGCCACAGCTGGGGTCCTGCCAAAAATGAAGGAACATTAAAACAACGCCAACATATGGTGTTTGTGCTTGGACTGCACAAATCAAACACTTTCAGGGCGCTGTCAAAAATAGGACAGCTCAGTGAATGTAAWGTCTAGCTGTGACATTTCACTCTGCGGCGTTAAACAGCAGCAGGTCAAGAAAACGACAAGAGGAGAAATGAGTCAGGAACAAGACGGACAACCAAATATGACATTATGATGAGTGAGTTGCTCGTGACGAAGGTAAGACGTTAATCGGGCTTCTTTCCCACTCCTGCCATCAAAGGCACAAAAATGTCTGACAACGTCACCGTGTAAAGCAACCCTTAAATGGACACGGAGCCCGTCAGTCGGCGCACAGCACTCACACAATCTAATAAACTATACATGACTGTGTAGTGAGTGTAACATTAAAGCCGAAAGAAAAAGAAAAAACACAGGCATGAGGTTATATGAAACAGCAAACCGAGAAAGTTTCCATGAAGTGGATAATAAATTGGATATTTTAAATGCCAGACAAAGGATGTGGATTACTTTTTGCGCCTTGTGTCTGCTCASTCCATATGAACTCTCGCTTTCCTAAGAACTCAGTGCGAGTTAAACAGCATACTGTAATATTCAACATGTCAGCTGTATTACTTACAGTAAACCCCACCCCATAAGTACAGACATCCAATTACATGGACTCGCAAGCAGATTCAGGATGCTTTGCTTAGTTAGTAAAAAATATAAAATAAAAAATACAAATAAAAATACAAATGAAAAAACAGCATATGCGCAAAAGATGTTGCTAATCTGAAAATGATAGTAAAAAAAKTATACCAATTTAAATTGGACATGGCATTGGACTGCTGACTGTAATGTCCCAGGTTCGAACCCCACCATCACCAGTTTGCCACTATTGGCAACCTGAGCAAGTCCCTTAACCCTCCACTGCTCAAATATATAACGGGACGAAAATTTAAGTCGCTCTGGATAAGGGTGTCTGCCAAATGCCATAAATGTAAATGTTTGTGGTTTATTGGACTCTCTCTCTCCCCATTGAAGCACATGGGTGTATAACAAAAAACGACTTCTCAGGACCACTGTTAATTGGACCATCACACTTTACCAAAAAGACTTTCACTTACCAAAAGTTTTTGCACATTTTTTAGCTACTGCARGTTCAAATGAAGACTGTCATTATTTTAAACCCAGGCTATGAATTAAACACATAAAAACTGACAAGACATAAAGCCAAAATAAGTTCTGCAAAAGTTTTCCTTATTAGTTCAGAAAATCTTTTAATATATTCATATGGGTGATGACGTTAGTGGGAGCACATGCTCATCTCGGACAGCCTTCAGATTCTCAAGGTTTATTTCGTTGCATCTTTGCTCATGTTGATTTGCCACCTAGGACCCTGTGCTTTCTAACATTGTGAGATACACAAAGGATCTTTTGCTGTAATGTACATGTGACAAGTAACGACCTTTATGCCTGTCATCATAACCTGTCTGGATCACGGCAGACTCCACAGATCAACCAAATTCTAGCGGAAAAAGCTCAAACTGTTTTAACATTGTAGAGGTTGTTCTAGCGCAAAATAAGACCGTTATGAATGTCAATAGCTTCATTACA
>QMIH01001680.1:47094-105251 GCA_003987875.1 Clarias batrachus | reverse complement strand
GCCTGGAGTTCACCCAGACACACTGGGCTTCAGGCTTGAACATTAATAGAAAAAGAAGAAAAAAAAGAAGAAGAAAGAAGGAAAGAAAGAAGTAGCCAGAAAAAGAAAAAGGAGGAAGTGCTAATGCTCACAGGCATTTAAAGCGTTCATTTTGTCCGACACGCATCAGCCAGTGTCTTGTTACAATCCGAATCCATCAGGTTTACATCCATGTTACTATGGCAAAAATGTGACCGACGTTAAACACCTTGTCAATTTTTAAACATCTGAAGAAGTCTGATCACCACTATCTGCTAGGCATTCTATAAAGATCATGATGCGTAAAGCACCTGATTTAATGCAAAGTGTATTATGAAAAAAAGTTTGATGAGCTATCTGATGGGTTTTCCCCCCACACCGCCAAACCTAAAATTAGCAATGGAGAGAGACGCACATAGTCTATTTGCGCAGGATTATTTTATATATTACCTGGCGACCTCTAGTTATTTGTAATAATTTGTATATTTGTTTATGATCTTAATCCTGTGCGAATTGGGCTTTGCTGTAATTTGTAAAGTAAAAAGGTACCCCGCAAATGACCTACTATATTTCGCCAAACGCCAAGGTCCTGCGATAATATTAGTCATGTGTGAATCGGCATGTCTGTGATTTGGCGGGGTCGTATTTAATTTTTTTTTAAAAGGTTTTTGTTTCCTGTGCGCCTTTTTATCCATCTTCTGCGAAGAATGGAGGCTGCGTTGGGAGTGCTTTGAAAGTATTTCAGGTGCTGAGTCATGTCACTATACAACATACAACAAAGTGCAGAAGTTAAAGCCAATTCTGAAAACCATCAGAAGAGCGAAAGCATGAATGCAAGAATGATTAGATGGATGACTTGTATATAGCAGCATAGGGTAAAGAACACGCTTTTGTTTATATCATACAGCTGGACCTACAATAACAAGACATTTCCAGATATTTACCGGTCCAAAATAGTGCACTTGATGACATCATATCGGGGAGATCGGTAAATTCGAGTAAAAACGCAGGCTTCACTTGTCTCATGTGAATGCACCACACGAAATTTAGATGTTGGGGTTTAATTTCTAAAATCACACCCAAGACAAAAATCTATAAAGATTCTCATTCACCCAGTTATGTGAGAGTTCAGTCACGTCAACRTGACTTGTTATAKAGAAATGTTTCAGGTTTTKAACATTTTTTAACATACACAACTGACGATGAGAATGTCTGAATCTTGGACACAGAGGATAGATGGTTCGACAGATGTGCAATATGTTTTTCATTCTTCTCCTTCATCCATCCCCAGGAAGCTCAAGACCTCTTAACAGGTTCAGCAAGAAAACCACGCTTACGGGGTCTCTTTACTCTTTCTGGTTAACAACTCTCTCTATTACTGTTTCTTCTTAACAACTCTCTCCTTCCTCCCACTATTACCTTCTCCACTGTACATGAAACAAGCCTATTCAGACAGGCTTGGACTCTTTTTGTCCCTGGAGGATACACATTTAGGGAACTTACTAACTTTCCTCAGACTGAAAAACCTACTTGGATGAGTAGTGAAATGTTCCAACATAACAAGAAAGTCCAGCTGTGACTCACGGTGACCAAGACACACGGTTATCACACTTTCAGTCATTAAAAAAAAAAAAAAAAAATCAACGTAGCAGTAGGTAGATAATATTCTCTCATAATCCCCGTTACTTCATCATCCACAAAAACAGCCTGCAGTCTGACTCTCAGAAAAACGCTCAGGATCCAGCATTTCCACAGGACGACATGTAGCAAGTTTGCATGTTGCAAGAGACAAGTGAAAATGTTATATTATACATCACTGACCTAGCGAAATAAACAAAGTATTTTTCCACCATCAAGCCAAAACAGGAAAAAAAATAAACCAGACATGAATCATATTCACTTAAAGCCGCCATTGCGTCAGTAAGAGATTCCTGTTGGAACGTGCTGAAACAAACCCAGGGGAGTAAAAGGAAAAATAATTAAGCTTCTGTCTGAATTCATGCTGACAAACATACGAGGTACCCACTTTGTAAGAGCTTATAGTGGATATTACATCTTTATATGGAATGATAAACTTGATAAACTGTGTTATAATGGTGTGTGTGTTTTTTTATATCAACTGAAAGGACTGCACTTGTGTTCCCGTTCTGTGCGAGTACCGTGACGGAGTCCAATGAATAACCAAGTGTCTACAAGTGGGGGCACGCCAGTCACCTCTTACACGCTCCCGCATTACTCAAAGAACTATACAGTTTTTCCAGCTCGCTGATGTTTTCCCAATCCTACTACTAAATCCATCCCCCGTCCATGGTTTAGTGTTTCCTCTGCTTTAAACACACCTCACGGAAATCAGACTCGRTGGTTACTGTACAGTATATTTTCAGACACTTTCATTACAGATTCAAACAGTAACAAATGTCAATAGCTATTTAATAACTGTTTATAAAAAAACAATATAAGAAAGAGTTTCTTAGGTATTTAAGAAAATTTAATTATAGTTACATACTACAAAACTGTGTGGGTGTGTCAAATTGCGCAACGATTGGCAATGGCATCTAGTCGGCAAAACAAACAACCTGAGCACCGGGTGCTGGTGCTAGGAAATCAGGAATGACAAAGCTGACGGTGCACTGTGAGTCAAAATTACCGTAACTATGGGAACATTATTATTGTGGGGGGAAAAAAATTATTACAGGAAATGATGGAACATTAATAAAAATCTCTCAAGTAAAAAACCCTCAAGCCATGTTTATGAAACTTTCAATGAAAGTGTAGTCACGCATCATGTGTAGTGTGCAGTCACGTGAATGGCATAAGCACCATCAATCAACATTAGGTTTAGGGGTGCAACTAACGGTTATTTTGATAATCGATTAGTTGGGTTGTAATTTTTTCGATTAATCGGATGAAAAATAAATGCTTCTTTAATTTGATGTTTTGCTTACAACTATATAAAACCATAAATCAGGGTATTAGTTTTGTATAAAACTAAACTTTAAAAAATGCAAAAGCCACATATAGAGTTTAATGATCYTTAATTTTGACATTTTAAACCTTAAATTAAAGACAAAGTTTGTTTTTGAACAGTAAAACTCCTAAATATCCAAAATATAAATAAATAAAAAAGCAAAAAAATTGTACTCTTATTATATTAGATGGCATCTGTTATAGTGGTTGCTTGTTGTGAAGCGCATGGGGGATTTATTTTTTGAATGAACTCAATCACTTATGCGGACTTGTCTCCTTCTAAAGAGTAAATAAATAAATAAATAAATAACAACATTTGAGTACACAAAATACAGCATTTTAACAATAATTGCAGATATTGCCAGCTGATAGAGAAGGAACCACCAATCAGAAGTAGTGTGTGTGGAAGTCTGTGATTGGCTGGTTTTGTGGCARTTTTGTAACACTGGACAAAGTTGAGCGAGCGTACAGGCAGACTCGAGCCTGCACAGAAAATAAATGTTGCTTGCGCGTGAAGGCAGAGTCGAGCGTGCACAGAATCGAGAAGTTGTGCGTGCGCGGAGAACATGTTGCGCGAACAGGAGAGACATTGCATGCGCAGAATCGAGCACTTTAGGCGCACTTTTTAGGCAGACGCTTCTGTAACCTCCATTGCGCGAGCGGCTGTGTACTGTATGTGTGTGTATATTTGTGTATTTGTGACATCTTGTGGTCGCKCTCCTCAGTAACGTGAGCAGTCCAATTAATCGATAGCGGCATTYGTTGATAACGAATTTCATTATCGATAATTATCGATTTTATCGATTAGTTGTTGCAGCCCTAAATAGGTTCCTATGTTGTTTCACTGATGAATCCATTTGAGCTTTATTTCGGAGCCAAAAAATAACAAAGATGATTAGTAGATTATGTATGGTATTACACGATGCTTTCTCACACAGATAAAAGAGTATTATAGCAACTGATAACCAAGCTTCTGTTCTGCTGATTATTTTCAAATACAGTATGTTATAGTGGACTTGTATAAAAAGAGAAACAAGCATATGAAAATGGATTAAGAATGTAATACGGATATTAATCATAACATGATTATCTCAGACGGTATGTGTGACTTCTACTTGATTTGGTGGTGTTTGCAAGCATTAGCAACCAATTAAATAACTAATAGTGACAATTCAAGCTGTCTAGTAACTCCCTAACCAACTGTTCAGAGGTTGAATCCCAAATAGCATAAAATAGAAAGCTAGAGCGCCAGTAGGGTGTACAATACCTTGTTCCAAACAACAAGTAGCGCCTTTATTCAGGGATTAGTGAGGGATTTGGGATTCGACATTGTGTTAGAAGCTAGGGAGCCACAAACCACAGCATGGACACTTCAAAGGAAATGCGTAACGACTTTAAAGTAATTGCTTTAAAGTGTTGTCTAAGATGATAACATTATCAGATGTGTTTTCTTGCTGAAAGTGCTGATTTAGTATGTGGGGTTTGGTACGAGCATCCAACAAGTAATTTCCCATCCAGAAGTGGGGACAGATGTTCCACTGAAGGCTAAAAAAAATTTAAGACCGAACCTACCAAAAATAAATAAATAAAAATAAGGTTTTTACTCGTACAGCATGTGTCATTAATAAATGGCATTCAGCCATGATTAGGAAGCACTTTCGCATCATTCGCGAAAGTGACGTCCATAAAACTCTCATAAAACAGGCATACAGAGCTAAAAATTAAAGATGACGAATAAACGGTGTATAATGAAACTTCCATTAATGCACCTCAACCATTGMAGCACATCAGCTACAACAGACGTTTTAAAGTGTGCAATTATTTATGTACTCATTTAGATTTTGTAAATTTGTAATTTTACCTTCTGGAGTATACAAAATCAGACAGCTAATATATACAACTTGTATCCTAATCAGCTGTGGTCCATGCTGTTGAGTTACCTTATATGGAAATATGCACAAACTCAAACAAATTTCATTATGAACTATTTGGATTTGCAGGAGTATGACATTTTGTTTTGAAATGCTTCTATGAATAATTTATAAACAAATTAACGTACATTCATCTTGATTAATTGGAGCCATTGTGGTTAATATAATAAATTGATCAGAGACTGTGGTGAATAGATATACCTTTATACCTATATCTTTGGGAATCACCAGGGAACACCAGGGTGATCATACAATGTTATCMCAGTCCTAGGTCTCAATTCGATGTGTATTACAATTCCATATAACGTGTTTTTTAAATTTTTACATTTTTTAAAGATTATGTCAAAGTCCTGAAGAAGCTTGGCAAATTAATTTGCCTGTAGCACACAAGACGCTGTGCTGCCTGCTTCTGTGTGAAGAGTTTTGAGTGCTCCACCTGAAGGATGCTAAAAATAAATCCAAAATCCATTCTTTAAATGTTAGTGTGGCGATACACGAGTAGATCACTACACATCACTGAAATTACTTTTCTTCCCTATTAATAATAATAGGCTACAGCTAGGGATAATAACGGTGCCTTCAAACAAATTTAAYAAACAACAATAAAACACCTACACAATTATCACAATTCCAGTGAACACCATACTTTGGTGTTCTCGCACTCTCATATCACAAGGGTTAGTAAGGAAATTAAAGTGTAAGCATGAAGCGGGCAGGACTCACCGTGGCGGCAGGAGGAGAAGCCGGGCAGCCCAGAGAGGAGCTTGAGGCGGACAGACTGAGAGCAGCGTCCACCTCAGCAGAACCCGAGCCTCCACCTGGAAGCAGCTGGCACGACAGAGAGGAAGAGGAGGATGAGGAAGGAGACGCAGAGTGAGAGGAGGCCTGGGGCAGAAAGGCAGTAGAGAGAAGAGCGGGATTACAGAAGAGAAGCAGAGCGGATTGTGCACAGTAGTAATGCAATCAGATCAGCTGGGAATGTAGAAGAGTGAAGGCAAATATAGTTGCAAAGGTGAAGGCTGCTGAAAGAGAAGGAGTGCAACAGTCATGGTTAGAAAGGAAAAGATCAGAGAGGCAGCACGCACTGCAACACTAAACCTGCTGCTGATCGGTCGTAATTTAACTGCAATCCTTCTATAATTAAAGCGTATAATAAAACAAAACATGGTGTTCTGTTATAAGAGAAAAAAAAGCAGGAAACTGTGCTGTTATTATTATTATTTACCTATAACTGTAGGTTGTGTTTTTTTGCTCTTCTACCATTGCAGTTTGCCAATCATTACTTTTTCTTTTGAAAGAATGGCACGTTGTACATTTCATGCTTTTAATTATGTTGTGAAATGTCTATCAAACAGGTTATTGCTATACAACTATAAACATTAATTTTTTTAACAAGCCTTTTTTTTATCTCTCTTGAAATTAATTTAAGTTATACGTTCAAATTAGCTTGAGCTGTTACTGAGAAAGCACAATGAAAGTACTACATCCTGAAGTCTTGCTGAGTGCCGGAAAAAGTGCGAAAGTTACAGCTTCAGAAAATTTATATTATTAGATGATCAACACCCTCAAACAAAAAAAGATTACACAGATCTATAGCATTTTAAGCATTTCGCACAAAGTACAAGAAAAGGCTGTTTGAAATTACTTGTAAATGTAACTAAGCCGGCTAGAACAATCGATCTAAGGTACAGTATTAAACAAGTAGCATGCTGAATTGCCTACACCTGATTAAACACACACGCACACCTGTATTTTCTCCTGCTGAGTCACACTGAACCATCATACGTCATGAAAGAGATTAAACTAAAGCAGAACAATACAAACAGAATCAGACTTTTTTTTTCTTTTTAAACCATAACTTCAGTGTCCAAATTGTGCATGGCCAGCACAGTTAGCACAGTGTACCTCAGGTCAGTCTTCTGAYCAGGGCCTCACACAGATCAGAAACGAATAGAGAAGTGTGTTCTGTTTCACTCTGCAGAAAGTTAATCCCTTTTTAAACTTGACAAAATGTGCATATCTGTTAGCTTTAATCCTGGAAGATTAGAGGGCATATTCTTGTACAGATCAGGAAAAAAAGCAAAGAATATTTGTTTAAACATGGTGGTGATATAGAATAAGTAATAATTCATTACCAATTACATTTTTTATGTTCAACATGCTTTTTTTTATCCGTTTATAGTTTAATTCGACTTTGCTGAACATCTTAGAAACAAGCTAGTTCTTGCTAGGACTATTATATAACAATTAGTTCAGACCGAATAATCTGATTGGATGAGAAGCATTGCACRAGTGTTAATATTCGAGCATAACAGCACTGGGACGTTTAACTATAACGATTGAAGAACGCTTGCGGAATAATTCGTAATTACACTAGTCGTACTGGAGTGTMCTGGTATTTTCACAGTACTGGAAAGACCAGAGAACAGCTGGAAGCACTTTCTGCAATGAAACACACCTGATAATATCAAGTCATCTTAAACAACTTTTTCTCCTTAGTAATTGCTTTCAAGTCGTTCTGAAACGTCTCTGAACTCTCGGTGTTGTTTTGTTCGCGACTAAAGTGAGCTATAAAGCTAACTATCTTCTAACACAAGCGTGAATCCCAGTTCCCTCGCTAACCCCTGATCAAGTGCACTACTTGGCATGTGGAACAAGGGATTCTTACATACTACAATCAGCACTAGCTTTACATTTTACACTACATGGGATTCCACCCTGGTGAGCTGATATTCTAAAGTAGAAATATAAAGTAAAGCTTATAAGTTTCTCAAGACTCATCCTGTTAATTACACTAACTGACAATCACCAGGTCAACGCTAGTTCCACCAGCCAGTAGTAGAAGCTCAAATCTTAACGGAGCAAAATAACGAGTTAAATAAACAAACAAATCAAAATGGCATTTCTAGAACTGTTGTATAGAAAAAAAGAAGAAAAAAAAATATCACAATCGAGGTTGTGTTGTTTTTCGGAATATCAGCATGCCCTCATGCTTACCGCCGAATCCCAGCAGAGCTGATATTCAACAGAACAGAACTCCTCCTTTTGCAATAATGCTTAATTAATATGCTTTCCCTCACAATCCTATTTTTTTCTCTTCCTCAAAGTTGCTAATAATAATAATATTTTGTTTCATTTATTTTTCCTTTCTAATTAGCTTGAAAAATGTTAGCTATTACAAAGCACTAATACAAGATGCTCATGACATAAAAAGACTCATTACTGAAAACCTCACCGTGTCAAACATTAAAGGTTATATACAACTATTATTGCATCAGTTTACTGGTAAATTTACATATTAAATGTGTCATCATAATATCCGCAAATTAGAATGATAATATAAATCTGTGATTTGATTTACAAAGCTTCTTCTTGAGCTGCTGTAATAGAAACTTAATCAACGATGTGAAAAATTCAACAGTGCTGGCTCATCAATAACACGAGAACAACACCCAGACCTGATCCAACCCAGAACCACCTCTCCTAGGGCTTGTGCTTCTCTCTAGAGGTTTGATTCTTATTTTTATGGCTGTTACTAAGGGGCTAATTAGTCTCTGTCTCTCTCTCTCTCTCTCTCTCTCTCACACACACACACGCACACACACCTGGCATCAGGTTCACAAACAAGTATGCGCACACAGTGTATGAGTCAGGAAGATGTATAACAGACTCAGAATGAAAGGGGGAAAAAATAAAAAAACTAAAGTGATGACACATCAGMAGCACGTCACATCAGCCGGTGCAGACTGGGCTTAATGAGAACGCGCCTGCTGGGACACAGTAATCTAAAGCAAAATAAGTATGATTAAATGCATAACTGCTGTTTACAGAGGGAGGAAGCCAAACACACCATGGTGCGAAAGTCTGGAGGAGAGGAGCTGGAGGGTGCACGCTAACTACCGTCGTCCGAAATCACAATATTATTACTTATAGGCATTTTAAAGGTTAAAAAACAAACAAACAAACAATAAAAAAAACAGCTACACAAATAACGTTTAGGTGAAAAGATGTRTCGTGTTACTGTTAATGTTTGTTGTGTCTAAAAGTATAACAGTATAAGCTCACTCGGATGCATTCGCATCTAAGCCAATCTGCTTGATTCAAGTTGTGTGTGTGTGTACAACATGTGTAGTGTTTGCTCGATCACTATGACAGCAAGTTCCTGTGAGAGGAAAAGAAAATGAGCGCGGGCGTGTACAGTATGTGGAGCTCACCAGCTGCCTCTGTTTGGGTGGGAGCGCTGGAGGAGGGAGGGGCTCGTGCACCGAGTCACTGCTGCTGAACGAGTCGTTGAAGCCGTACACTTCCTGTATCAGCTTGTTGCGCTGCTCGTAGATGCTCTCGCTCTGYGGCATCTGGTAGAAGACTGATGGCTGCGGTTCCGAATAATCCTCCACGAACGCCATGTACTTCAGGACTGCGGGTTATGAAGCAAGCGTTAGCGGATGCACACTTTATACATTCTAACTCGCTCGCACTTACTTACCCAGGAAGTGACCCATATTTAATGACTTCCATAAAATGGAGTTCAAAGTGAACAAGGGGATCATAAACTGTCACCAACTATCCATAGATCATACATTACACTATGGTTCTTCTATAGCATCCCTCGAGTTTCTAGAACATGCTGGCAGGAATCAAGTCTAATAAAACGTATCAAAAATTTAGGAGATTAAAGAAACAGCAGCAGCTGTACATAAACCGCTTTGTTGCACACCACACACACAGAATATTACGTCAGCTTTCCTTAACCCGCCGACCCACCCGAAACAGTGCACGTTCAAAGAGATACTTGGTGTGATGTCATTTCCTGTGTCTCAACAGTTACGCCTCCAACCTTTCGCTGCAGATTTCAAAGAGAAACTCATTATGCTGCATGACCTCATGCTAGATCTGACGTCACCACTGCACCATCCCTTAGGGAAAGGAAAGAGATGGGTGGGAAAATCTCTGAGGCATTTTATACAAGATCTCCAGCCCACAATTGCGGTCGTATAAATATCTATGAATTTAGACCATTCAGAGAGATCACGGACCTAAAAAGGGAACCAGTTATAGTGTTTAAGGAACTTGTTTAAATTAAACATTGAATTAATGCTACTTGTGGGTGGGACCAACATCTCTGACCACTGCTCATTGGTTACAAATACTAACAAAACTATGCAGATAAACCCTAAATGAATACCAATAAAGAAAAAAAAAAAAGATCAAGAGAAAGTAATCAAGTTTATGAGCCCCTTTTTCACTAACATGAACCAGGTGCTAGTTCACGTCTGGTGGTAGTGCCGATTCATAGCCGGTTCAACAGAAAACCTCTTAAGAACTAACTTTGTTTTTCCATGGGCTAGAGAGTATGTCACTGTACATGTCTGTGTATTGCTCTACTTTTCCAGCAATGCTAGCTGGAAAAAAATGCAAGCAGGACAACAGTATAGTCTAGAGTATAGTCTAATTGTATGGAGTAAATTTTTTAAAGATGGCAGACACAAGCTTTTACAGTTGGTTGTGTTCATCTTGCCCCCCAGTCCCTGATGCAAATGGGTCTTTGTTATAACCCAGCAAAGTGTTAGTCTCCCCATGGAACCGTTTTTTCTGTCAAAGAAAACAAAGAACTGGTTGGAAATTGGGCTCTGAAACTAACTTGGTGTAAAATGTGTAATGGAGTATATTGGTGCAGAACCAAAAGCCCAGGATGTGGAAGCAACCCACCAACTCATACAACACTAGGTAGTAAGCACATTTATTATGCCTGAAACACACCAAGCTGTCGACACCTCCTTGATTTGGGAGGAGGTCAGCTGGATCAGGTCAGGCTTCCCCCTGTAGGGCCTTCGAGTGGTACAGTGGAAAAGTGCTCGCCTTATTATCCGGAGATTGCAAATTCGATTCCCGGGTAAAGCTGTAACCTCTCGCAGCCGTAAGTCTAGACAGAGCTGACTGGCCGAGCTCTCTCAGAGAAGATGGATGAGAGGTGCTTAGTGCCCCCATATTAATCACGGCTCTACAGCCAATCAGGTGCGTCTGTGAGCTCACGCAAGAGGAAGGAGCGGATAGCGCTGTCCTCCGAGTGTGTAACGCCACACCCTACGTGAGCGAGCAGTTCGAAAAGATGCATTCGGCTGGCAGCACGTGGTTCGGATAATCTACGGGTCTCCCGACTGAGTGATAGTAGTAGCCTTAATGTGGGAGCCAACTAGTGTCAAGGAGGAATTGGACATGACTAAAATATGGAGAGCCCTACCCCCGAAAAAAAGACTTCCCCCTGTAGGCTTCATGTTTTGCACCAAGTCTTTTTTTGTGTGGAAAGCTGCATTTTGGGAGATGTAGTGCTCAATGCTGTCAGTGGTGTAGTGGTTAATAAACTGACATGATCTGCGGGTTAGATCCTACTGTGCACTGCCTTTATCCCTCTGAGGGAGGCATTAAAATCCCAATTGGTTCCTATGGTGCAACTGCTGTTAGATCATTTAATCACGATGTATCTGTAAATTATTAAACATTTCTATAAGACTTCAGTTGTTTTTCTCTTCACACTCCTAATCACGCCTAACCTTATATTATTTACACAATTACATCCTCCAGCTCTGATACTCACTGTGTCTGCTTTTCTTTTCAGGTAGAGGTGGAGGAGATTGAGGCACGGAAGCATTCTCAGAAGCGACGAAGTCCATTCCATATCCGACCACGGGAGAAGAGAACAGAGGGAACAGAGGAAAAGGTGGCACAGGCATTTCCTCGTCTGTGACGTTGTCGTAGTGGGAGTGCAGGCGCTCGAAGGGTGTTCGAGACGCCAGACCGTCAAAGGGTGTCTGAGGGTTGCCACTGCGCCGTTTCTTTTCCGGGAGAGCAGGAGGGGCGCTGAGGGCGAGTGGAGAAGGTGCGACAGAGTGTTGGAGAGAGGGAGAACCGTAAGGAATCGGACATGGGGAGGACGACAACGGCTCCCGATGGGACTCGGGAAGGGGGCTGAGACAGCTTCCGGCAGGAAGAGAGAGCTGATCCACGCTGGACAAGTCCTCTCTTAGGAAGTCATAGTCTGGGTCGTAGCTTTCTGCCGTATCTGAACAAGAAGCCGGATTTCAGTTAGCAAACTGTAAATTTATAACGGAAAATAAAAGGCGTGTTTGAAAGAAAATGCCTCACCTAGCGTTTCACAGCTAGTGTTGCGAGAGCACTGTCCGCTGTCCTGCTCCAGAGAGGACAGCTGCTCGTCTGATTTGCTCAGTTTACCCATGCTGCCACAGGGAGAGCTGCGTGGGGACTCGCCACCGTATGAGTGACTGCCACCAGAAAACCGCCGCTGTAAACCATCTGCATCGTAGTCCTGAAGATGGGCATAATGGTGTTATAAATAAATCATAAGCAGTATTTATAAAAGTATTATAATGGTTATGTATCATTTTTGTCCTATATTATAATTATAATAATTAATGTTCACCATTACAGCCTAAAAGCTAATTATTTTATACAATACAAGTCCATTAAATTCTTTTCTAGCATCTGGAGAGAGGAATAGCTCCTATAAAGTTCACACCTGTCTGTAGATGCCGATAGGAAGACTTGAGCCACTTGTTGCGCGACTTATCGGAGTAACAACAGGGACACGGGTAGGAGACGGAGCCGACTGGCGCTTCTTAGGAGGAAGAGCTGGGGGACTGTAGACCAAAAAACAACAAAAAAAGGACATTAGATTGCATTCAATTGATTTATTAAGCATGTATGAAGGTTAGACAAATGAAAGTTGTACAGAATAAAATGCTCAGTCATCAACTATAATATTAAAAATGATGACAAGAAACAAAACTGTGCGTAAAAGAAAAACTAAGCAACTTAAAAATACATTCATTGGTATCAGTTTTTTCTTCCTTTTTTAAAGTTTACATGGGTTCGCATGCGTGTTGCACAGATCTCCAAGCAAAGGTTTTCCTGCCCTAGTGCTCTATCGTCATAAATGTCTTCATAAGTGTTTAAATAAAAGTTGAAATAAGATCAGTGCCTCTGTTTGGAATAACTGCAAAATGAAGCACTATTGAACTAAATGAAATGAAGTGAGAGAGCAAGGATGTGAACAGGTCAGAATCAACAGTTTGAGTTTCATGAATGAGATAAAAATCAGCCATATTTAATAAATGAAGGTCATCTATTGCATCAGGTTGCAGATACAATCTAAGCGACTAAATGAGTTTCCTCCGCTAATGTGTAAACAAGACGTAAAGCCAATTTTTTTTTCTTGCAATGTCAAAGACAATCTGTATTAAAAAGAATAATTTTAAAAAAGAATTTAAAAAAATTTAAAATAGGCAGCAAGTGATCCATTTAGCATCACAAATTAAGTCATATTACTCTACAGCTAAGCATTTTGAGTTCTGCTTTATTGCATGCGATCCTTTTACTGGTGCCTTTTTGATGAGCGCTAGATCAGCAATCATCTTAGTCTTTGGCCAAAAGACCACACTGTATTAGAGTTTCTGTACGTGTTGAAAAAATATATGTCTTGAAAATTATCTCTGCTTTACAAACACAAAAAACACATTTTAATTAACTATACTGCTTATGTTCAGTAAAATATGTAAGTGAAAAGTTTGGACACACCTTCTAATTCAATGTTTTTTGATTTGCGATTTATTTCCTACATTTTATAACAATAGTGGTGATTTCAAAACTATGAAATTACACTTATGGCGTCAGTAAATTAAGTAACAACATCAGCAAGAGCAGTCAATTGTTATTTTAAGACATGAAGGTCAAACATTCTGGAATGGTTCTTGCAAGAACAGTATTGTGTCAACTGCATTTGCAAAACCCATCATCAAGGACCATGATGAAACCGTCTCTCATGAAGACATTCCAGGAAAGCAAGACCAAGACCTACCTCTGCTGCAGAGGAGACGTTCATTTAGTTAGCAGCCTCAAAAATCACCAATTAACAAAGAACACCTCAGATTAGAGCCGTTACAGACTATAAGTAGCAGACACACCTCAATATCAACTGTTTAAAGGAGATTATTGCGTATTTTGGACGCCTTCAGTTTGTTTTACACTTATGTAAATAATAAGGAAAGGGCGTGAAGATTAGAGGATGTGTCCAAACTTTTGATTGGTACTGTCCAATCTTCAACATATAGTGTGGCAACAATGATTATTTTAATGATTAAATGATTATTTAAAGCAATGAAGAAAAAAATTACAGTCCACAACTTTTGTCAGTCTACAACTTTTGTAWWTTTTTTTTTTTTACATGGAACATTAAACATTTAATACACTTTTACTTCCTGAATGCATTATGGAATTTTCTATAAACCTTTCCCCCCTCACTTTCTTTCTACTGTAAATTTTCTCCCAAGTACTATCTCCTCACACATTCATTCCACAGTGCGGATTTCATTCCTGCAGACAGACAAATAATTAAAAGGACATAGTCTTCATTCCAGCCTTAATGTCTTCCACAGCGACATCTGGATCAAATGAAGCTTCACTTTAAAACACAGTCAGATGTGCAACTAGAAGTGGCGATTCCTTCCACTGTTTATCATTCAACAACAAGCTGGAAATAAATATCCCCCCTCTCTCATACCGTAAAGGGTAAAATGCTAGTCAGAGTGCTGTTAAAGCCCTCGTTGCTTACTTCAGGAGACACACTAAAGCCACACTGAAACACACTGCAGGGAGCAGGTGCACTGAAAAGGGCAGACTTTGTAACACAAGCTTGTACACTGCCTGCAGAAATGTCCAGAAGGCATATTCTTTTTCAACTAAGATCAATTTTGTTTTGTGAGGTATAAATGTGAAAGCTCACTCGAAAAATAAATGTATTTTAAAAATAATTTGAAAAGGATCCGTTGAGTGTGCAAGTCTAATCGGAGTCACAGAAGGCAATAATGGGCATCTGGGAAGACCTGTATATGAAAGAAGGTGAGTGGCACTCTTTCTTCAAGTGTATTAAGCAGCCCTGTGATGCTTCACACGTCTCAAAAGAAGAATGTGCAGTACCCCACCCTCTCTGCTTGGCCTCGGCCATGTGATAAGTTGAGGTAAGGAATAAAAATAAGAAGAAATCTGGGTTAAAATACTGCGTAAGCTGGTGTCATTAATTTCATCCAACCTTCTTTAACAGGAAAGACACACACCCTGCTTAAGAAAAAGAAAAAAAAGAAGAAAAAAAAAGAAACACATGAAACACCACAATTTGTCAGAGGAAGTGGAAAACATACAGTGAACCGATGCTGCACCCCTACAAAGACACAAGTTCTAAAGAAGCGCTTTATTTATAACAGCCTTCACACCTTCCCATTAACACTTCTTGTAAACAGTTAGGTTCGAGTGAAAGTGCTATGTAATCATGCGGAGAGAATAGTGATCAGGTCTAGCTAAAACCACAGCCTCCCTCGCTTCAAGCTACGTCCACTGAAACCAACAAAGTCAGCGTGCATCCAAACAGAAACCAAACTACACAGTGGCACGGAACAATCATCTGCAAACACGTCTGGCTGCGCAATCCGTGGACAACAATGCCAGTTGGCGCTTTCTCTCATGGGAAGACACTGAGAGACGGTGGAAGCTATGAATCAGAGCCAGCTCACTTACCAATGCTCGGGCACTTTGAGGCCAGGAAGCGGGGGCTTGGGAGGCGCAGCTTCTTCAGTGGACGGGGCATCGGTCAGGGCCTCGGTGGAATGACTCAGTGCAGAGGAGTTTGTCGAGTTCTCATCTTCCGTCTTTATAACAGGAGGTTCTGGAACACTGTAATGAACATAATCATGTTGGTGACAGGTGAAAGCGCTCAAACACGTCAATCCATAACAATAACGATTTGAAGAGATTTGCAATATATTGTATTTTCAGTAAAAAAAAATTAAAATAAAAAAAATATAAAGGGTATTCACTTAGATTTCTTTAATGCAACATGTCAGGGATGAGCATTTTTAGACAAATTGGTGATTTTGGGCTATTCAGTGGTACAACATTTGTTTGCCTCATCATGAGATTGGAATCCTCATTTGGAAGTGAACAAAAGACAATGGGTAAATCTCAACATGATGCTACCGCCACCATGCTTCCCGGTGGTATTTCCAGCATTATACAAGGAACTGTATACGATGCTCTAGAGTGTTAATGCGCTTCACCTGTCTGAGCTGATGACCGATGGGACATTTTTGGCTTTGGGTGATGTCGGGGACGGGAGTTGCTGTTTCTCCAAAACCAGCTTCACCAATTCCTGCAGGAAACCATATCCAGTACGATTACTGGCAACACCACTTCAACTTCCCAGGACAAAGCATCACTTGGATTCCAGATAGATGTATAGGTGTAAACTAACAGAGATGATAATGATGATGAAGCTTTACCTTCACACCATCCAGCACTGCTTTGATGATACTGGTAACATTCGCAACGGTGTCCTTCTCGTCCAGGTCGACTCCCTCCAGCATCACCTGATCAGACCAGCGGATAAGGTTCGCCAGACTCTGATACACTCGGCTGAGGCAGGACGACACGGAGGAACTGCACAAAGACAAAAAACACAAAACCTTATACCTGAGGGAGCTATGGAGTCATGATATTATGGAACATCATCATAAATTATATACTAAGTGAGGAATTTTTGGCCTGGACCCGGAAAACATGTGGTGCACAGCTGGAACAGGTGTATGTGACCTACCTGAGAGGCTCTAATACAAGATGAATAAAAAATCTGAACAGCTTATACAGCTTTATTATTAACTTCATATAAAGATTTATATAAATGCAAAAGCACCCACCTTTTGAGAATCTTAGGGTCAATCGCCACTACAGGCACAATAGCCTCCAAGACTTTACTGGCGGATCCAGGAAGCATTTCAAGGACTTTTCGGTCTACCGCCATCTTGTCAATTATCGTCTTGAAGTAACGCAAGGCACTGACCACTTCTTTCTCCCTCTCTTCCAACCGACTGAGATTCTGAGCCAAGGGGTAAAAAAAAAAAAAAAAAGAAATAAGAGGTGTAGGTGGATTACAGGTCAGGGCATACGCATGTGTGAAATGTTACCAGCCAGACCATACATGCAGTGCATACAAAGCTACCTTAGTTTCTTGCTTCTCGGGAGGTTTGACGATTCGCTCAACAGAAGGCTTTGTTGCTTTCTTCGATGAGTGCACTCTTCTTGGCTTGGGGGAGTGAAATCTGTCGATTAACCTCATCGTGAAGGTTTGCAGGTTGGAGCGCTGGGAGTCTGTGAGGTGGAGAGAGAAAAAGAGAAGTAAAGGAAGAGAAGTAGAAAAATAGGGAACAAACAAGATGGCACAATGAATGTTAAAATCATTTTAGAATTGTTTCATCATATTGAAAACAATATCTGTAACCTGAGCTAGGGCTGTGCAATTAATCAAACTTCAACTGCAATTACAATTTCGGCTTCCGGATATTATGAAAACAAGATAACTGAGCTAAAATTATAATTGTGCTGTATTTCTTTACCCGCAGTAATGTTCTCATTTCGTGTTAGAAATCCATCGCATCATTTTACTTTATGGCAGGTCCTCACTGGACTCACTCTCAACTACGCTGTGGCATTTATCACCACATAAACACCAGGTAGTTTTATTTAAAATTAAATAAATAAATATATGATGCAACACTTAAACCTTGGATTGCAAGCATAATTCATTCCGGAAGCGTGTTTATAATCCAAAGCACTTGTATTTCACTTGTGATTTGATATTGCAAATCGAATGATTCATTCCACAACCCCAGAATATACATATAAAAATAATTAATACAAAATCTAAAGTAAAAATAAAACAGATGAACCTGCACTTTACCACTGAAAGGAATCGTGGCTGGTATGGATGGTGACTTTCACAAACACACAACGGAATCACAGCTCTCTGACAGAGTCTCTGTCGGCAAACTGAAAACTTTAACAAGGAACCTCTTTGATGACACTTGCTTTTGACTTGTTTGAGCATTTTGAGGAAATGTGGTGTTGCACTGTTGTTAAACTTCTTCAGGAGCCACTACACTTTGACACAAAATTTTTAAAAAATGCTTTGCGCATACACACAAACACAATCACAGTGTTATAGTAAACAGTACACGCACACGGATGTTGACTATACGAGTGACACGCGCACTGAGACGATTACCCACAATCCCGCCACACACAAGAGAGAAAAACCGTTGGCTCATGTGCAATCACGTGACAAAGCGCATGTGTACTACTACTACTACTACGTATATCAAGACCTCGCTTGTTCATTAAGTAAAAATTTATAACATTTTGCTCATCTTACAAAATGCTCGCAGACCAAGTTACTC
The DNA here is from genome assembly GCA_003987875.1 of Clarias batrachus. Lineage (NCBI taxonomy): Eukaryota > Metazoa > Chordata > Actinopteri > Siluriformes > Clariidae > Clarias > Clarias batrachus. The sequence goes on along the minus strand of QMIH01001680.1, from coordinate 87,040 downwards.
GCAATCCAAGGTCTCAAGAACAGAAAACAGCAAATTCTTCACATACATAATTAGCCTGTTTTGAAGGATGCATGTAATGTGAATACATCAGTAATCAATATTAATTAACTGACAACATATTTTAAAAGGAATATAAAAATGGCCTTTGGATGGGTTCAACAGGAAAGCGTTCTCCCTTTCTTTAGAAATCACAAAAGTTTTAATCTTGTTGAAGACATGGCCAAATGTGGCCACAAGTCCATAAAAGCAAAACTATTTGTGCTCTCTGGGCCGGGAGAGATGTTGTGGTCTTTCTTCCCCTGTCAGTGAGAGTGACACTAGCCATAGATGGCGTCTGTGAGGTCATGTGTGTGTTTGGAAGATATGCTTGTTTTGCATGCTTTAAAGAAAGACTGTGTTGCTTCTGTCTGAGCAGTGTAGGAATTAAGTGAGACTACATTAGGATAATAATGGGGAAGAAAAATAAAAATAAAATTTAAATGTTAGGCTAAACTCTTGTTTAAAGCAGTTAAACTATTACAATTAAGATTTATACTTGATCAAATGTRCTGCTCTGGCAGACTGCTAGAAGTGATATACCAAAGAAATAACTTTAAAAAAACAAAAAACAAAAAAAAACAAAGTTCAATCCAGTGCAGTAGAGCTCACTTTAAGCGTCTGCCTCAGCATGTTTAACACCAACCTACACCCCTTTTGATGAAATAGCTTTAACTCAAACATGGCCACATAAAAGGCTCAGAGCTGTACCTTATAACTCCTCCTAGCGTGTAAACAGACAGAAAGAGCAGCTTTTAGGTTCGAGAATGACGTGATCTTTCAGCCTATTATGCTCTTAAGGAACACACACATGAGAAGCGGGAAGAGGGAAGAGCGTGTGGCCTTTGTGTGCAGTCGGATCCTCTTCTGCGAGTTGAACGGGTCACGGTGGCGCTGCTCGCACAGACACTTGAGCTGGAGCAGGCCACTGTGGGAGTCTCAACGGTGACACTATTGTTAGCAAAACCATTTAGGGGAAATTTCCTCGACTCTTTTAAGTGAACCGTGGTTGAGGTTAGTGTGGGTGTTCTGTGGAGTTTCAAGTCAGAGCCCACATGTAGCACCTCAGAGCAAGAGTGCTAAACTAGTAGCAGAGCGCGCACACACACACACACACACACACACACACCCTAAAGAAAAAAAATATAAAAACCTAAAAAAAATTACTCATAAGAATTTTAAAAAATCAGATCGAGTGAGTGACAAAACATGCTTATGCTAATCATATGCATCTAATGTGGTTAGGGAGTGTCTCTGAAGTGCTCTCGAATTTTAATTGCACAGACAATTCCCTGAAATTAAGCACATGACATCTTTAGTTCTAGGCTAGTAAAAGCTAACATTATTTAGAAGTACACAAGTCTGACGTTCTGGTCTGTGCCAAACTCTGTCTTTGCAGAACTTTTAGCTGCATGGCATACTGATGAAATAGAAGGGAAGTTTCCAATTTTATCACTGATCATTTTAACTGATAAGAGCAGTATACCTAACAGGTGAAATTACCCATGAAAGCTGACTTCCTCAACGTCTGACTGAGCAGCCAACCCACATGATTAATGAAAGCAATAGCAAAAAGGAGGAAGCAACGTTTCTGGACCCAGAAAGAAACAAAGGAAGTAACTCATTTATAAATATATTTAGTTTCGTTTTGTTCAACGTCTGACTCTTACTTCTATAAAAGATTAAATATTACACAGGCACTCAAACCAGAAATATTCCCTTTAGTGTCTGTGGATTTGGAAAGAGTCGGGCATTTACAAATACAATTTTCGAAACGTTTGAATCGAAGCATCCCCCCCTCAGAATATTCTTTTGATTTGTTTTGCGAAGAATACCAGAAAGACAACGCTCTCTGACAGGCACGTGAGGCTGGTGGAATAATTTTGTGATGGTGACACAAAATGGTGAACAAAGTACACAGCATCGTATTGGGAGGTCCCTGGTGATTCCCGTCCATACTCGACTATCACGAGAACTAGGTGGCRATTTGATTTGTCTTGCAATTCTATTAAAATTTTATCCAATATAAGCATATTTTTTACAATTCTAAACAAACTTAGCAAATAATAATTCGATACTACCACATAGGACGCTGTTCTTCGATGTATGAATAGTTTAGAAAACAACACCTGTTGGATGATAGAGGAACTGCAACATTTTTACCACCTCAAATGAAAAAACTATTTTGGAGTCAAGAATCGCGATGCATCACAGAATCGATCCGCCCCACCATGTCTAATTTTTAATAGATGTGATTGTGATGCTCAACTGAGCGTCCACAAGTGCGTTGTGATCTTGCACAACAATGCATGTCTGCACAATTCGGGTCACAATGTCAACATTCTGCAAAAACTTTGTTTTAAAGTGTTAAAGCATCGTTCCTACAGTCCTGCTCTCACTCCAATGAGCTTTCACTTTTTTGGTCCCCTAAAAGCAGCCCTACGAAGATAAAGATTCACTTCTGATGAAGAAATGAAAACAGCTGTGCATTCATAGCTCATAAATTAGCCTAAAACATTTTTAATGAGGGGATATGAAAGCTTGACAGATGGACAAAGTATATTGAAAAGCAAGGAGATTATGTTGAAAAAAAATTGTGTGTCTGTCTTTTCTAAATGCTAATTTAARTAAATGCTACAGTACAAGTTAAGCCTTTATCGGTCACATATACATGACACCACAGAAAAATTATTTCTTGGAATAGAAAGGATCAAAGTACAGTGTCGGCCATAAAACAGTTCCCCCGGGCGAAGATAGGGGTAGGGGCCTTGTTCAAGGGCCCAACAATGGCAACATGGTGGAGCTGGGGCTTGAACCGCCAATGTTCCAATCAGTATCCCAGTGCCTTAACCCTCAGAATTTGCAAAATCGAATAGGCATCTAGGTAGCATCCTACAATCATATGGGATTCTTCCTGGAGATTCCCATACCTACTAAAAATGTTCACAATCCAGTTGTACATCTGCAGGGTTTAATCATTTCCCTATTACACATCACTTGGTACTTTTTGTTTTGTTCCACACCTGAGAGTAATTGCTGGTGTCTCAATAACAATTAAATTACGACAAAGAGGGAATTGCTCCAGGGCCCGGTTCAAAGAGAGTATAAGCTGCGTTGGTGAAAGCACGCACGCACGCACACACACACACACACACACACACACACACACAAAAACTTAAAAAACAATTGGACTTGGAACAGTATCAAGAACAACTGATATTTAATATCTACACATCAGTATGGGGAACAAGCACTCAGTTATTCATCATCTATACCGTTTTATCCTGCATACAGAGTCCCGGACACAAGGTGTGGTAGACCCTAGACAGGGTGCCAATCCATCACACACACGCTCAATAACACACTATGGGAACGCCAATTAGCCTGAGAGGAAATGGGAGGACCGGAAGGTAATTCACCAAGCACAGGCAGAACATGCAAACTCCATGCACATAGAGCTGAGGTGGGAATCGAACCCTGGAGGTTCAAGGCGACCATGCTAACCACTAAGCCACAGGTAACGCTTTCACTTTCTCTCTGAGTCTAAAGAAAATGCACCAGGACTCATAACCAGACGCAGACTTTAGTCATAACTAGTCATGATTTGACTCTGGAAAAAGAATGAAAAACAATTTCATGTGACTGTAAGGTCCAAGGTTCAAACTCCAGCACAACCAAGCAGCTCCTCCACTGTTGGGCCCCTGAGCAAGGCCCTTAACCCTCAACTGCTCAGATATAAAATTAAATTAAACATAAGTCACCCTGGATAAAGGATACATTTTTTAAAATCTTTCTGATCTGGAGTCAGTTAGTGCATTGATGATGATATATATATATCATCAGTAGATACGGTTTTCCATGTATATCTGCTCGTCGTTATAAGGCTGTATCCCAAAACCGACGTTTGTACACTATCTATGCGTCCTATATGAGCGCGTGAAATAACGACTTAATCACTTCCTGTAGTGCACTTCATCTTTTAATATGCTATTATTTGGTGTCCTGCATCAGTCATTTCCAATAAAAAATTATATTCAAAAACTCTCTCTCTAAAACATAAGCAGGTTTAAATGGAATTAACCATAGATCACATCAAAGTATAAAAATAGGGTTTGGCAATGGATTCAAATGTAAAATGTAAATATGTTAACATTAATTAATAACAGCCTACAGGTTCATAACCATAACACTAGCAGGTAGCAAGTTACTAGTACAGCTGACTAACCCCGGTTAAAAGAGCTACGTTTAAATAAAAGTATGTTGAACATGTACTAAAATATATAATACATGTATAGGCGTTCGGTGAGCAAGCTAAGCTAAAGTAAAGGCCCCCGCCGTCCACACCCACCCACCGGCGGAGCGGCTAACCGCTAATGCTAACCCATCAGCGGATACCCGTTGTTGTTTAGCCGTCTAACTGTTAACATGAACTGGGTAGGAGAGCCAGTTGATAAGCCAGTCATTCACCAGGATGTATCTCTTGTAATTTTTGCCAAAGCTAAAAGCCATAAAAGGTACAAAGTTCCCCGACGCTAGCTGTGTTCTGAATTGAATCTGTCTGTATCCACAGGACGGGACTGCCCACAGTCGCTAGCTAGTCCGCTCACAGACCGAAGAAGAAGTCGCTGAGCTTACCCTGCTTGCTGTCGAGTTTCCCAGACATCTTCCAGGTTACTACGGGCCGGATGTTAGGTAGAGTGTGGGTTCCCTGTTATTCCCGCATCGTAGTAAACGGTACACTGGGCACTAGTCAGCTACTCTCTCCGTCTTTCTCTGTGTCTCGGTTTTGTCCACTGTGTGTGTGTGTGTGTGTGTGTGTAACCAGAGACAGCAGAGCAAACAGCACCACCTGGTGGTTGGTATGACGCTCAAAAAATATTACAAATATTTTATACCCTCAGGACACATTTTCTGGAGGTGTCTTGGTAGCAATAGTTCTCAAACAATTCCAGAGAACACAACTCACTTGAAATGGCCAGACATGTCTAGATACTTACTCAGAGGCTAATGGTCACCATGACTGTATATACTGTGTCATACAGAAATGCATATGTGTGTGTGTGTGTGTGTGTGTGTGTGGATGTGCATATACATCCATATAGGAACCTCTGTAGTCCAACTAGGGGCTGTTGAGGCCAATCGTAATATGTATTTATTCCCATTTTCATGACCATGGCAGGACCTCTGGTTAACATTCAGACATGCATTCACACACTACAGGCAATTTGGTCAATTAGTCTAAACTGCATGTGTTTGGACTGTGGGAAGAACCAGAGTACCTGGAGGAAACCATTCTTCACATATCTTATTAATTGCACAATGTTTGCACAGTTATACTGTAGTGAACATAGAGCACATGTAAACTCCATGCACACAGACTCTGAGACAGGAATCAAACCCAGACCCTGGAGGTACAAGGCGACTATGCTAACCACTAATAATATCGACCGCTAACCACTAAACGCTAACCACTAAACGCTAACCACCTAATATTGAATAGGTCCCCCCTTTTTGCAAACAAAAGAGTAATAATCGGTGTGTTCTGACACCTTTCTATCAGAACCAGCATGAACCTTTTCATCAATTTGATCTACACTACACACCGCGTTTCTATTGGATCAGATTACATTGCCTGCCTTCACTCCTCATGTGCACCATTAAGTCCTGGCCACCCATTACTCTGTCGCCAGTAGAATTGTCCTGACCAATACAGACCAGGAGCATCCCACATGATCTGGAATTGCTCAGACCCAGTCCTCTAGCCATCAAAATTAGGCCCTTGTCAGAGTCACTCAAATCCCTATGCTTGTTCATTTTTTCTACTTCCAATACATCAACTTCAGGAAAAATCTTTCACTTCCTGCCTATTATATCCCACCCACTTCCAACCAAGATATTGAAACTGTAGCTACTGTCAGAAGGGCCAAATTGTGATGGCTAGACATCTGGGTCAGAACAACTCATATATAACATGCTCAAATATATATAAATATATATATTTAAAAAATATATATTTAAAAGATATAAAATCATGTTATTTGAGCATGATATGATGATATGACATATGACCCTAATCCTAAATATACCATATCCGTATTACCTACTGCACACTTTGCACATTAATCACTCTCACCACTGTACATATGAACCCTTACCCTCATTTACCACATTGTTATTTATTGTAAAAAGGCCACTTATCAACTTCTGGTTAGATACATACTGGATTTCATTGTCTCTGTACAAGCACTTTGCACAATGACAATCTAATCTAATCTAATCTAATCTAATCTAATCTAATCTAATCTACAGAAATTTTTGTAGCCATGGAAAACCCTGTGAAAATTCAACATATGTAATAACCTGAGTTCAATATAAATAAAGTGCCTGGAGCTATGATCTACTGTGCCATGTAATAATAATAATAATAATAATAATAATAATAATAAGAATGATTCTTTATAATAATAAAGAAGCTTGTTAAAATGTTACTAATGGTACTGGTTTTAACTATTTTTTTCCCTTTAAATTTAAATTACAGGTGCAGGACAGAGCTTTACTTTGGTTCCCTCTTGTGGTCAAATTATGAATCGCCGCAATTCTACTGTATTTAAAAAAACCCAGATCTATAACAATGTTCAATAGTTTTTTAAATTAGTCATAAGATGCAGATTAATTTTTTTGTAACACCGGCCCTGTGAGTGATACCGGCTACTAACTGTGACTTCTGCACATTAACAAATTTTTTAAAAATGCGCTCTTAATGTTTATATTTCCTGTAAGTAGATTTTTGTTGAACATTTTTATAAAGAGTATGCATTTTCATGTCATGTTGAGCCACATCACACCACCCTCACACACTCTTTATACCACTTATCCAGTACAGAGTCACTAATCCTGTACAAAGTTGCCTATCCCAGGGGACTCAGGGCACTAGACAGGGTACACTAATCAAACAATCACAGCCACATTCACATTCACACACATTCACGCACCATGGGCACTTTGGGAACGCACATTAGTTTAATCTGCATGTCTTTGGAGGAAACCGGAGTACCCAGAGGAAACCCACCAAGCACACAAACTTGCATGCACATGCACACAGACCCATGGTGGGAATCGAGCCCAGACCCTGGAGGTGCAAGGCAACCGTTCTAACCACTAAACCACTGTGCCACCTCTATACTGTATATGCACAGGAAAATACTGAAAATGTTACACAAATCCATAGTCTACAGTGATGCGTTAAGTAGTTTGCAATTAAAATGTAGTAGTAGTAGTTTCTCCAAATAACAGAGTAAAGAAATATGAGTGAATATCAGACTGTTATTCCACAGCAATGCTTGTACTGTATCACTACTGTTGGGTCCTTGGGCAAGAGCTTTAACCCTACACCCCTTACAACCCCTAGACATCCCAAGCCAAGAGGGTTGTGACAGGAAGGGCATCTAACGTAAAAAAAAAACAAAAAAAAAAACCTGCGCTAGATCAAATGATCAGATGTGTCAACACCTGGGATAAAAAGAGACAAAATCCAAGGGGCGTGAAAAACCCAGACTGTTATTCCACATTGGTGAAATGATTCTCAATAACCAAAGCTCAGGTGTTTTCTGCCCAGCTGTCAGAATGCACTTTGTTCTCTCATTTGTTCACTGTAGCGTGAAAAATAGCGGCGTGCTTTAGAAATTTGTGGAATTTTTTTTTTTTCATTCTCGAGTAGCTCACGGTTCATGGTTGTAATGCCAGCGTTGCATTTTGTTCACACTGTATGAAGTGTGTATGGCTTTGAGTTAAGTGCTAAAACATTTGAGAGCACAGACACTTATTTTCCAAAATGTGTTTACACAAGTGCGAAAAACTATAAACAGTTGTTTTCCCAGAATGTTATTTATAAACACCTTTTTAAAAAAACAAAAAAAAAACAAAAAAAACAATATTTTTTACTATCATACAGTATTTTTGGTTTCTCTTCAAGAAAACAAATGCAGTTTCACATGTTCTCCCCGTGTTCAGTCCGAAGACATGCATTCCCAAACTTCCCGTATCAATGAGTGTGTGTGTGTGTGTGTGTGTCTGTGGGTCCAGGCTGTACCCTGCCGCGCCCAAAGTCACCTTGATTATCACTTATCCCAGTGTTTCACTAGAGCTTGGATACCATCAAGGTAGAATGTTTTCACCACGGTCAGACTTGCCTGCTTCACATCTGAAACTCTCTGGCCTCCCAGGAACTCCATTAATGACCCAAGCATGTGGAAATGGCTTAGAGCGAGTTCAGGACTATATTGGGATGTGGCAATAACTCCCAGCCGAGTTCCTGTAATGTGCAAGTGGTGTTCCTGTGTACAGTTCACACAGACAGATGAGTCTCTTCTACAAGTTGGCGACAATTTATCCACTGATTTTCCAGGATCAGGCATTCCACTACTAGGAGTGGGCTCTGATCCATCATCATTTACGGACATGTGGGCTTCCTTAAAACTTTGCACCATTCAAATGTCTACCGAATTTTATGCATTCATTCATCAGAAATTCCATCACAAGTCCCAATTTGACTTGAACACCCCTCCTATTCACACAATTCATTTTCATATGAAAGTTTTTCACATGTATGCAACACTTTTTCCTATTTATCTTTTGATTATTCACATTTTACCCACATAATGAGAAATGTGAAAAACATATGACTCCACATGCGACAACAGGAATCACACTTATAACAGAGAAACATAAGCACACAGACAAAGATCGATGTAGGAGTGTGTGAGGTAGGTGATTACACACAACGTAGTTCTAACACTGCAAATCTTACTAATCATTTTAGAATTTTGTCAGCCATTTAGTGCGGTTTTCAAGAAGGAAATCCAATCAGATGGCTAAAAATAAAACGTCACTTCACCTGATCCAGTCTAGTGTAGGAAGGCAGGAAGGATGCCCCAAAGGGAAAAAAGACAAGGGCAACCTAAAGGGTGTGTAATGTCACAGAGCCCTCAATGATGTCTCCCCTTTCAGAAATCATTTTCAGAACTGCTTCATGGTTAGTCTGAGTTTACCATCTGCTGAAAAAAAAAGAAAAAAAGAAAGAAACTGGGGCTTTGATTCCCGTCTTCATCACGCAGAACAAATCTGGCAGCTCCAATTCTACTGTTCTTTGGCACTTTTTGAAAGACACAGAAGACACTCGCAGTCGCAGCCTGCCGCAATGGGACTGTGTGTGTCAAAGCAAACAGACAGCCGGCCCAGAGCGCTCATCCATCAAGTGCTGCCACGTCCACTCTCTACCTCCTTTAGCAGGGGAATTAGGAGCAAGAGACTGATGCATTATTTAAAAGGCAGAACATTGGTTCCTACAGTGCTATCTATCTATCTATCTATCTATCTATCTATCTATCTATCTATCTATCTATCTATCTATCTATCTATCTATCTATCCATCCATCCATCCATCCATCCATCCATCYATCTMTCTATCTATCTATCTATCTATCTATCTATCTATCTATCTATCCATCCATCCATCCATCCATCCATCCATCCATCCATCCATCTACCTGCAGTGGTGTTATTAGTTATCCCCCCCCCCATTTGTACTTTACTTGAACATTTTCCATATGTGATTTTTTAAATTTTTTTTACTTTTACTCAATAAATTTGTGATGAAAAACCTGTATTTCTACTCACTACATTTTAATAGAGACTTGCTACTTTTCAGATGATACAAGTGCATTGATTCTCTAATCYAAATATCACGCTGTCACGCACACCCCATGTGGGAAGGACAGGAACAAGACATTTCCACCAATCCCAGTTAACCTACATGAATGACAGGTCATTATACCATAGAGATTGATGGTTACCTGGGCAATGGGTCCCAATTTGTCTCTGGGCTGTGGATTCTTCTGCCTCCTTTTTTAAACGTCTCGAATAGGTGCTAGAGATGGGGGGGAAATTATTCAGTTATGAATCACGATTCTTTAGCATGGTGTTTCATATATCGAAACAGACTAAAAAAATCAATTAATAAAAAAAAAATTAGAATACAGATGAATTGGTCGATCGGCCCGCGGCCTGATATAACCGATTCTGTAGCTCTGTGAGCGAATTAGTCTCAAGCCCGCTTATTACACACTCTTACATAAGTCAAAACACAGCGAACGCTAATTACAAGTCCTCGAAAATCATGTGCATAAGCAGCTCCATGTACCTGTGTTAGAAGCTGCATGCGTCTTCGTACTCACAGCCGCTCAATCTGTGTGTTCACTCAGCAGTTGAGTTCTGAGACTCGAGTCATTTGAGGAAGTAAAACGTCACTATTTCTTTATAATCCTACAGATGGCACACTATGAACTATTTACACATTTCCATCATATGTGGTAGGAATTCATTATTTTCTGAGTTTGTTTATAAATAATAATTATGGTGGATGACAGAGATATGTGCTGCTCAGGTAAATGTTAAATTCTTATTAGTTAGTTGAAGTTAAAGTTAGTTTGTATATATTACTGAGTTCCTAAAGGGACATGGGTGGAAAAAAAAAATTGGAGGAAAAAAAAATTCCACCTTGAAAAAAAAAGCAAAAGCAAAAAAAAAAAAAAAAAAGAAATAAAATTCGAGGCAAAAAAAAAAGGCGAGGCAAAAAAAGGCCTAACATGATATGGGTGAAAAAAAAATTAAGCTAGAATTTTTTTCTGTTGTTGTTCTAAAAGTTCACGGGATCTCGCGAAAAGTTTGCGAGATCTCGCAAAACTTGATTCTTCAGCGTTGCCGATTTAGTCCAGCAGGTGGCAGCAATGCTCCTAAAAGCTTGATCCTTGTCCACGCAATACCGATCCAGTCCAGCGAGGGTCAGTAATGGCCTAAAAGCTGGCTGCCAACCGCTAAAAAAATAAATAAACAAGAAACATACGGAGAAAGATAATACTTTGATTAGAGTTACACGTGCGTTCTTAAACAGGCATGGAGAGAATTACTGAGTAACTGAGTTTTACTTTCAGCTTGGCCTAAAATATAAAGACATTCAGTTTGTACTCGGAGCGCGCCCTTTCCGTGTTTTGTCATACGAGTCACGTGGTCTCGATTTCTTTTCCTCCTATGTCCCATTTTCACCCCTTCCTCAGATTTTTTTTTCGTCGCCATTTAAAAAAAAAAAAAGTTCCGTTTTTTTTTCTTCCTTAGATTTTTTTTTTCAACCCACCCCTTCAATTATCCCACCCCCCTGATCCAGGTCCCCAAAGGCGGGAGGGGGGGATGGGCTGCATTTGATTATTCATAAAATTTGTAACAAAATCTGGGAAAATGTAATATAGAATTATAGAATATAGAATATTTATAAAATTTTTATCGAATCGGCACCTAGGTATCGTGATAGTATTGTACCAGGAGGTCATTKGTGATTCCCATCCCTTATGGGTGCATTTGCTAATGCAAGATTAGATGTGATCTAGCTAGCTAGCTAACATACTAAGTTGTGAACTATTACCCACTTGGATTACTTCTCATGCCAATAACAATGTCAATTCTTATAGCAAGCTTATAATGTTTTGACGCATCTTTAACCTTACTGTATCCTGTTTCCCTCTAGTATGCCCATGTTTAATGGTGAAGACTACGTGCATTATACAGGGTAGCAACCAGCTTGTCTAACTACTGAAGTAATGAAAGAGGCTAACAATGCTGCTTCCCGGCCATTTAAATAATGTCAAATTTTCTCACTATTGATCTCTCCTAGCCTCGCACATTCATATGACCAACAGCATCGATTGTGTTTAAAATACTTTAAAGTACTGTTTATCAATAGCTCGGCCAAGCACATATCCCCCCCCCAAAAAAGAAGAAATTTCTTTGTTGAGTACTTGTACTTTTGTTCTTAAATGACATTTTAGAGCATGTCCTTTTACAATTCGATGCGGTACTTTTACTTGAGGTGAAGTACATTTTGAGGGAAGTACTTGTACTTTTACTTGAGTATTGAGTTTGTGTATCTCTGCTACCTCTGATCATGACTAACTACAGCTGATCGGATTCCTGTGCCAACATGAAATGGGTTTGTTTGACAGAACTCATTGGACTGACCAACACACATTATTTTCCTGTGACAGTACACTCCATCATATTTTATTCCTTACATAAGGAGTTTGAGGAATGTTTTATTTATATTTATTTATTTTTTTTACATATTGAAAACTGCATCATGCATGTTTACATTGTGGAATCTATCCCTCTATCTATGTATCCTCCACTAAGGAACATACAGTATATATATATATAAACTCTCCCAGCTAAGAAAGATACCCCAGCATTTATTATTATTATGGCCATTGATGTGTGCATAATAATAAACGGAGTGGAAGGAAATGACCTTGTTATCTTGCGTCTCGGCCTGGGTGATAAATGCTGTGATTCAACAGAGACAAAATGGCCTTGGCTGCTATTTCAGTAAGTCTCAATCTGTAATGGTTCACAAAGGGAACAAGCGGCTCGTTCTGCATTTTGAAACCTATTTGACATTCCCGAGGTTGTCAGTTTTCCATCATACGTGGATCTCCGTGGGCTTAAACGGATCGGGATGAAGCCACTGCCATCATTTTAAGAGTGCAAAGATGAACTGAAATTCAGGCATTAAAATGCAGCCTGTTGTGTATACATATATATTTGTGTGTGTGTGTGTGTGTGTGCGTATATATATTTTTTGAGCTACTTGTATCTAAAATAGGATACGACACAAAGATTACTTCACCGACGCATTGAAACGCCTGCACATGCACAATAACAGCCGAATAACACCTGATCCTCAGATTATTGTGCGAATTATGAATGACTATTTGATCACATTTACAAAATTGTTGTTTCGTATTATGCGGATTGTTGGATTTCTGGTTATATTACCTTCATTTCACAATGTGTTTTCGTGAGAGGAACAGGTTTGAAGGAATATGTTGGAACATGGACAATAACGCTGCTGCTGACACACACATCATTTAATTTCATACTTWCATACATGTCTCAGTCATACTGCTGCTGTCCTACACAGAAACACCTATTTTAACTCTTCTAGATTTTTATATTGTATACCTTTTAGAAATTATATATATATTCTGTTTTAATTAAATTTTTTTAATCAAAATATTTATATTTTATTTTTCTATTCTCTAATGGATTTTTTTTTCATTGTAGTGAAATCTTTCTATTCGATTCTATCTTTCCATTTTAGGTATAAGCATTTCAGCAAGCATATCATACTGTGTATGGTTCTGTATGTGACAAATAATATTTTTATTTGAATTTGATATTCCAAAAAAATCTATTCATACATACTGCATATACACTCTCCAGCCACTTCATTGATAACTAATTAATCAATCACATAGCAGCAACTCAATGCATTTAATCATGTAGACACGGTCAAGACAATCTGCTGAGGTTTCTCAGCAGATCCAAGCACCAGAATGAGGAAGAAAAGTGATTTAATTGACAATGAATGTGGCATTGTTGCTGGTGCCAGATAGGCGGGTCTGAGTATTGCTAATTATCTGAGATTTTCACTTACAACCCTCTATCAATGAATGGTCTGAAAAAGAGAAAGCATCCAGTGAGCAGGTAAAAATACCTTGTTGACACCAGAGGTCAGAGGAGAATGGGCAAACTTGCTTGTCTGGCACATGGGTGGTCGATTAGATTGGGATTTGGGGTGCTTGTCTTCAGAGCTCCATGAGCAGCTCTCTGTGGTGTACTGGGTGTTCTGGTGTCTTTCTATCATGTCCATTTTCAGCAATTTGTGCTGCATTGGCTTTTCTATCGGATCAGATCACAGTCTGGCCTTTGGTCCATGGGTGAGCCTTGGGTGCCCATGATCCTGTCACCAGTGTATAATTGGTGAATTGTTCAGTACCCCTAGTGGTGGTGTTAATGTTATGGCAGATCAGTGTATGTGTACACAGTACTGTTGTAGTGAAGTAATGATTTTCAGATCTGCTAGTGCATCAATGATTTAAATGAATGTGGAGTATTAAATTGGCCTCAGGTGAGTCATAACATGTTCTCTGTTGTTTATCAGGTGTATCTATAAAATGGTAATAATATCACAACTTCACCATGTTAGTAATATATTAGAATTATAATAGCAGTTCAACTGCGCTCATTTTATGAAGTAATTCTTTGAAACAGTCTTACCGCCAAAGCAAGAAATCTCACCATAGTCATTATAAACCCTCTGAAAACATTGAGTTGGTCTTTTGAAAATTTCCATCACAAGCACATAGAAAAGGAAAAGGTTGCAGACCCTTAGGACCAAGTTTAGCAGTCTGGTAGTTTAACCAGAGACACATTTAATGAGTTMAATTTCACACTTGTTCCTTTGCAAATATTTAATCATACATTTATCTTCATTAAATGCAATACCCTAGTCAGGATCTGCTCAACAACAATGAAACAGAGAAAGCTCAATTCTATTTCCTTTATACTGCCGACTCCAGTCTCTACACCAGGGGTCTGGATAAAAAGGGCCATTTTAAAAGAAAACCCCACACTGATCTAATTGCATATTTATCCTTATTTCATTAATATGTGATTTTCAATAATGCCCAACATTTGGTAATAAAATACAGAGTTGCCTCTGTGTGATTTCACTTCTTTCATCAGCACACTGATCCTTTTTCACTTATGTACCAGTTTTCTAGATATCTACCTTCTCACAGAGTGCCAGTTTGATTAAGCCCGCACATTATGTCCTCCATGGAGTAAGTGATGCGGCAGCACTTTAGCGCTTTAGTTTTTTTCCCCGGTTTCTTACCTCCTAATCTGGACACTCAAGGTTCAAACAGGTTCATACAACTGCCATGGTAAAAGCGTTATCAATGCCATAGCACTTAGTCATCTTGTAGATTGCTAAGCTGAGTCCCTGCCACTGGTTAGTGTGGCTGTGTCTTTGAGCTGCATTGCATTTCATAACTTTGGGTCCAGCATCTGCAATAATGTCACCACTACCCCTACACTGGATTCTTCATTATTATGACATTGGATGTCACTTGAAAGGAGATTTAAAAAAAAAGATCTTTCTTTTTTCTTTACAGCACCTAAGTTGGAGAATGTTTTTACAAGCCAACCCCATGTTAAACATACTGTATATAGACAATTAGAAAAAGTTAAAAGTTAGTACTCCATCTTTTAATTCTACTGTATGTGTTTTTGTCTAAAAATATAATAAGAATCAGATTGCAGCTTATTGATTGATTAATTAATCATCAGCAGCTGTGCAGACCTCTATAAACGCAGAGGTTTTGGCAGTTTGCTTGTCTGGAGCATTCAGCTGTGTCAAGCACAGTGATGGAGAGGTGATGATTTGAGCTTGTTTTGCAGCCACAGGACCTGGGCACTTTGCAGTCATTGCTTTTACATTTACCTTTAGTCATTTGGCAGACATTTTTTAATCATTAAATATTAAATATAAATAAATAAATAAATAAATAATGTTTATTCAATTTTGTATTTTTAGAATCTATTTTCAGTTGCAATTTCAGTCACGGCGTCTTGTGCTGATTTTGTTGACTTAGGTTGTTCTCTTGTAACAAGGTCCACACATTTTATTAGTATGCTGGAGGTACCTTTTCCCTGATAAGCCATGGGGGCTGCAAACTTTTGCACTCAACCGCTACCAAAATGAAAATCTTCATTACTTTGTTACTTCCAGCTTGCTACTGGATGTTGTTATAACCCACATACTACCTTTGTGCTGCCATCTGAGGAAGGAAAGACTGCAGTCCTCTCTGACCTTGGCCAATCAAACAGCTTAGTGATGCTCCTAAATGGGCATGATCCCAGGAGAGGCCAGCGAGATGAAAGGCAGTGTGCATAAAGGCAGAGATTAAACCGGATCTGATGGGTCGAGCGCARCGGCTCCCTTTGGTAACTCCTGTGCATAGAGGCGGTTTGACAGGGGCACCAGGCAAAGCAAAAGCCCCAGGGCACCTCGTTTAAAGACAGCCATGCTGAGATGTGCAGAGGCGTTGCTTTTCTAATGTAAATCTTTAACTTTTTAGCCTCCTGATCAATGGTGTATAACAATGACTTACTTTCTTACTTTCTCAGGCCAACATCAAAAAATGAAGCAGACCTTTCATTTTGCATCACACAGATGAGATGCAGGTTATAAATGATACATTGTAAAGAGCATATCCTTCCTATGAAGCTTTATCTCTTCAACTCCCTTTTCCTACACCTTCACTCTGAGCTGATGTTAAATCCAATTTGTCTGAGTTATATGGAAAAAGGCACCTAGAGTAGCACCATCAGATAATAAGTATAAAATGATTGCATTAAATAGATAGCGTCATGTATAGATCCATATCCAGTCTATAGTATTGCATATACTGTATTAGCATTATACATCATCACCTCAGCTTTTATGGATTAAAGCAATAATAATAATGCATTTAACCTCTAAAACTGTAAGCCAATTAAAGCATAGTACATGTAAATTGTAAACCATTCCGTTTCAAGACCTAATCAGTATAAAGCAGTTTTTAGGTCAATTTAACATGGTAAAAAAAAAACAGCCACTGGATGCAGTGCCAGTCCCAAGCATGGATAAAGTGGAAAGGTTGCGTCAAGAAGGGCATCTGGCGTAGAACCTGTGGCAAGTTGTTGTGCTGATTTATAATGGTCCGTCGTRGCGAACCCTTGACAGGAGCAGACAAAGAACAAAGGTACCATGGTAGTCTGATAGTACCTCTACTATGGTATATAGTACCAAGGCATTTTTGACAATAGCATGGCACTTATTTGCTGAAATAATGCATGTATCACACTATGATACATCATTTTAACATAGCACATATGTACCATGTAGGGTAGTATGGTACTATGGAATACGTACTATGGTACTGTCAAAAGTACATATATATATATGTTTATCTACTGTCATTGTAATATTTGTTTTACCACAGTCGTAAAATGGGAATAGATACAAAGGTAATCACCATTGTCCTAGATGGACTACAGAGGTTCCTAGATGGATAGATGGAATTGTATGGAAGATATCTTTCCAAGTTCCCTTGTACTTGCATTGACCTTGCTACAGTAACCTCTGAAGTGCCATTTTACTTGTAAAGGAATTCTATAAAGATTAATACACAATACCTTGGCGCATACCTGGTATTTATTCAATATCTCTGTCGCTACCAATGTTGAGCAGGTATCTAATATGGTAGCCTACTGCCTGTACTATACCATACCAGGGGTATGTACTAGAATATCTAATATGGTACAGTATGTACAAACATACCATATTAGCCACTGTGGTCCTCAATACTCAATAAGTACCATGGTAATCACTGAAGTATGGGGAAATACCATAATAGTACTATGGTACCCACTGAAATGCCACAGTACATACCATGGTACTCATTGAGGTGCTATAGTACTTACCCTGATACTCTTTAACAATCTATCRTGCACACAATGGTAATGTTTGAAGGACCTCAGTAATACTATAGCATATTATGGTATACATTATAGTTTACCATAGTAAACTAGGGTGCATACCATAGTAACATTTCTTGGCAATTAAGCTCCAAGTGTTTTAGTAATCAGCAGCAATGTCTGGAACAGTGGACACAGTCTAGCATCCCTCGCCGAATTCATTAGCTGCCTTAATTATTAAAGGTTAGAGCCAAAAACCTGTGGAGATACAGTATTTGGAACATTCCACAGCGCAACATCCAATCTGTGGAAATCTACAGGACATGGACACTGTTAGCTAGCAGAGTAAACCAGACAAGCTAGCCTGAACATTTTTAAACCATGAAAGCTTGATGTTACACTTATGTCACTTCAGTGCTCAGTAGTGATTGTCTGATGTGTTAATTTAAGTGCTAAACACAGTATATACAGTAAGTAATGCTAAGGATAATATGTATGGAGCGTCTTTGCTAGATAATGGAGCTAACTATGCAGCTAGAAATGTGCGTAACAGGAGCTAGTGTGTTGGCTAGGGAATAAGGCTAGCTTTATCAGCAGACAACTTACACAACTCTTAGTAGTGTAATTTGCTTGATCATTGTTTATTTTATTTTTTTTGCTGACACCAGTATATTCTGTAATCTGTAAATACTGTGTAATATTATTATTATGTCATGTAGATGGATGACAACATGATGGATGTTGATACAAGTAATGGTAGATTAAGAGTAAGTCTGCAAAACAAGGTACTTGATCTACTGGAGTTCTCTTTGGCCATGTTTGTAGCTGAAGATCTGACATCATAATTACATACACGTTTTAAAGCATCTCAGATGTTATTAGTACTTCTACCGAATAATTGTAGAAGTAATAATGATCACAACAGCAACAGTGGTACTACTACTACTACTACTACTACTACTACTACTACAGCTACTACTAATAGTGATAATAGTAATAGTATAAAGCTGAATAAAATAATAAATACATAAAAACAAATAAACAAACAAATAAAAACACTTAGCTAAGCACTTGAATTATTTACTATTGGATAAAATATTAATTTTTTATTTTTTATTTTGAGAACAATATTTATGTTTTAATATTAGATTATCTTTTCACTGTATATACTTAGTTAGTTACAGTAGCTAGTTAATTAGTTTTGATAACATTTTTGTTTTGAGAACAATACGTATATTTTTACATTAGTTTTTTTTCACTTTGTAGGTTAGTTAGTTAGTTAGTTACTATAGTTGGTTTGTTTTTAGAATTTTTTTTTATATAGTAGATTATTTAATGGCATTGCTTCTAATTGATTTATTGCATATTTTCTTACTAATTATTGTTAGTTAGTTAGCTTGTTGGTTTGTTTGCTTTGTTCATGAAAAATGTCACATATACAGTGCAAACATATCACATATCACATCACATATACAGTACAAATGTTTCCAGTGCAAACAAAATTAAGAAAACATGAGAAAGAAAACAGGATTAGCTCTGTGGTCTCGCATTTCCAGGGTCCAGGGTTCGATCCCTGTGTCTGTGTCCATGGAGTTTGCATGTTCTCCCTGTGCATGGTGGGTTTCCTCCCACGGTCCAAAGACATGCAGATTAAGCTAACTGGCATTCCTAAATTGCCTGTTGTGTGTGAATGAGTGTGTGAGTGTGTGTGTGTGTGTGTGTGTGTATGTGTGCGTGTGTGTGTGTGTGTGTGTGTGTGTGCCCTGTTATGCATTGGCATCCTGTCCTGGGTGTATTTGTGCCCAAAGTGTCCTGAGATGGGATCGGCTCCAGGCCTCCCGTGACCATGTACAAGATAAGCAGTATGTAAAATGAATAAAAGAATAAGAAAGAAAAAAAAATTCATGAATTTTTCAGGGCTGAGATGTGCTCCTAGCCTACATGTATAATGTTGCTATTATACATGTTAAGTCCATTATTTCCGCTGCTACATTTCAGCTGCTTTCATAATTACCAGCTCATCTGCTTGCAGGTTTCCGGCAGTAAAGAGTAAAAGTGCACTAGGGGGCACTGTAATAACTCCTTTGCTCAGGACGATCTCCTACTTTTGGGTGGATTGGTATGATTGATGAATTCAGCACAACACATATATCAATTTTCTCAATTAAAAAGGTAAGCCAGGAGCAAACATTACACTCATACTGTTTGTCAGAGTATTGTCGTTACACTCTCCTGCCTGTGTGAGGATGGTTTACTAATATGTTTCGTGAGGTGGGAGAAGTATAAAGGAATAACTGATGCAGAAAATCACAAGAATAGACTCACACATGGACACAGATTCAGGTCCAAAACGCCTACATTCTCACATTCATCTCCTGGAGTTTAAAGCCACTTTTCAGGGACTGTGTGGGTGGCAGTCTCAGATCACAACGTGCGCTTCTCCAAAGCCATGTTTAGGAGGCCCACCAAGTTCATTCTCACTTTCTTTTCTAGCTGCCTGTACAGCATTAATTCTTGGTAACTGCAGAAACTATACATGCTGCAACATTTCTTGAAAAATGTATATGGTTGGAAAGATATTCAAATCCATTTTGCATCAAAGGGAATGTGCGATGCTCGGTCCTCATCTGAATGCTTGCTCTGGTGCAAAGCTTTCAGTCTCTGTTACTTATGCATTTATGATGAGACAGGAAGCGCAACACAGTCATAGTAATGAGCAGAGGAGAGATTTTACACTGACGCCGAAGCAGCATTTTAAGGCGTTTGATGGACTCGTGTGCAAATTAACATCCTGCACAACCTGGGCCTGGTCCATGGGAACAATATGAACAGGCCTTGTGTTTTATAGTCTTGCGCAACAGTTTTAAACTTTTGAATGCTTGTTTCTGATTGGTCAAAAGGGATTGATTATTTTAATATAAAAGCAGCTTGGTCAGTAATCCCAGCTATGAATTAAATCATGGGTTTATATTATACTAGAGTTTCATTTGTTCTATCATTACAGCTTACACAGAAACCTAAACATAGAGTTTAGTATGTAAACTTTACATACTGGACATGTAGACATGCTGAAGTGTTAAATGACGAAGGTTTTATGTGAGCTTATTTAGAATTTTTGGATGGAGTCTCCAGTGCCAGCAGGTTTTAATGTATGTCTGTTTTTTCATTTCCAAAAGAGAGGAATAAGTGTTGGTTGTATGATACCACGAGTAGTAACAGGAACTAAATTAGGCTGCATGGCGGCTTATTGGTTAGCACTGTCGCCTTGCACCTCCAGGGTCGAAGGTTGGGTTCCGGCCTCGGGTCTGTGTGCATGGAATCTGCATGTTCTCCCCGCAGTTTCCTCCCCTGATCCAAAGACACGCAGATTAGGCTAATTGGCGTGGCCTAAGTCTCCTGGGATAGGTTTCAGGTTTCATGTTTAAGTTTGTGTTTGGATAACTGGTGCTTCCAAATAGCCTGTAGTGTGTATGCATGTACCCTGTGATGGTTTGCCACGTACCCCACCAGGTTCCATGTGATCCTGAACAGGATAAGCGGTATAGAAGATGGCTAGATGGATGGATGTTAGCAAATTGCGGGGGAATAAAAAACCGCATGAGGTGCTCTATTATCATGTGTTGACAATAATCAATGTTTATACAATAAACATTCCATTCATCAATCCATCTAGGAACCTCTGTAGTCCAACTAGGGACCGTGGAGACCAATGGTGATTTTATGACTGTAATAGGACCTCTGGTCAACATTCTGAGAATGCCAGTTCGGGTAATCTGGATGTCTCTAGACTGTGGGAGGAAACCGGAGTACCAGGCGGAAACCCACTAAGCGCTGGGAGAACATGCAAAGTCCATGCACACAGAGCATGGCAGGAATGAAACCCGGACCCTGGAGGAGCAAGGTGACAGTGCTAACCATTAAGGCACCGTGCTGCCATGACAAACATTAGCTAATAGATAATAAAAATCCCTTATTTATTATTTTCCTATATTTATGTAGACAGTTTGATTGCTGTTATGAAAATGGCATAAATAGAGAATCATATACAACCATGCCAATTGTAACTAGCGACAAATGCAGCCCAGCTATCTGAGTTAATGTATTAATATAATAATTCTCGTGATGCCTGCACATTGAAATGCATCGATTTGTAGAAAAGATTTTTACACATATGGAAGTTATGAAATCATAATCTCTGCATTCCTCATAATATATTCCAGGCCATGCTGTTTCACAACAAACTCATGTGCTGCACTTTTGAGCAAAAAGGCAAGGCAGCAAAAGCCACCGTAGCAGCATTTGCAAGGTATATGCACAGTGGCAGGTTGAAGACAGAGGTGTCACTTCAGTCTTCTCTGATTGACTTCCTGCATGGAAAAATCCGGTCTGGTCTGATTGCTTTAATGGCCTACTCTCGCCCAGTCCCTGATTCTGAATCCCAAACGGCTCCCTTCTGCCTATATAAGTGCACTAGATAGGGGATAAAATAATGGCATCTCCACCAGAGGCAGTGCACCTTACGTGCAATACAAAGCCATTTGGGATTTAGCCAGTGCTTTCCGGGGATACAAATTAGTGTGTAACAGAAAGTGACTGCCACTCTCCTCTACTTTTAGCACACTGGAGATTAAATTCAACAGAACTCTGTGATTTGATTTGGAGGGAAGAAAGGCATGTGGCAAAGTGTTGCCTGGTACTGAGAGGTTACATCCTAGCTGTTTTTTTTTCTCCTTAGACATTAATTTATTGCATTTCTTTTCCATGTCTGTCAGACCAAGTTTTGGTTTTTATCCTTGTTGCTACCTTTTCTTAAAAAAAAAAAAAAGATTTTCTATCTAGATGATTTTGCATCTTCATTAATATATAGATGTAAATCAGGAAGTAAACATGAGCGTTGAATTCAGGTCTGTATGAAATATGTCTCCAAAGGTGTATACCTTGCACGGGGTTCTGGGCACATTAGAACACAAAGGACAATATGGAAGTCAAAATGGTTTCAAATATTTAAAAAGGTAAAAGGATGAAAAGAAAAAGAAAATGGAGGTAAATTATTTACAAATTCAATTCATGCTCAAAAGCACACCAAAAAGCAATGCTTATATGCTTGTACTTTTTAAGCCTTTGTATTTCGATCTACAGTACAGTATGTAACTAACCAGGTGGCTGAGTTAAAGAAAGAAAAAAAAACCTTGAGCTTTTACTATCCAGGAGCAGAAAAAGAAGTACAGAAAATAGCAAGCCAGGTTTAAATGGAGGGCAGGAAGTCTGTTTCTCACGGCACGGATAGCTGGCCTGCTGCAGTTGCCATTGATTGGCTGATAAAGCACAAATTGATCAGTGCGCACTCATTAGCATCCTATTAGCCATGACCTATACCTACCAGCACACAAAATGCTCCACCTCAAATGGATTAACAAGTGCAACAATTCAACCTGAGACAGAAAATCYGTGAGTGCTCATCCRACGCCAGGAATCGATCGAATTTGATCATTTACCCCCTGTGGACAAGCAACACACTTTCATATTGTGACCTTCATTTTTCATATTCTATYCCCCCCCCCCCGTGAATTTAGTTACAGTAAGGGCCGAGGTCTTACAATGTTACCGATGTCCTCTATAGAAATCGCATCAACCGTATACATTCTACATCACCTCAGCTCTCATAKTGTCACTGCTAGCTCTTTCATCCCATGCATTACACAAGATAACGTTTACTCACAGTGGCTTAGTGGAACATTTGCATGTTCTTCCAGTGCTGGGTTGGTTTCCTCGGGGTACAAAAAGTGCAGCCTGATTGGCATTTCCAGTTTGCCCATAGTGTACAATTATGTATGTGTGCGCTTGTACCCTCAGTTCTCTCAGATAATACCCTACACAGGATAAGAGGTATAAGCAGTTTCTCAGATCACCCCAAGCCACTAGGGGGCGCAACATGAATGCAGGATTTAAAATTAACAAATAAAAAAAGAATCATTTTGTAATATAGTTTTGTGAGTTTGCATGTTCTCCCCCATGTTTCCTCTGGGGACTCTGGTTTCCTCCAACAGTCCCATGCAGATTAGGCTAACTGGCACTCCCAAATTTCTCATAGTGTGCGAATGAGTTTGTGTGTGTTTTCGTGTGTTCCCTGCGTTATATTGGGACACTGTCCATGGTGTACCCATAATAAACGATCTAAACAGTTGCTCAGATCCCCCAAGCCACCAGGGGGCGCCATAAGAAATCAGGAATTAAAGTAAACAAATTAAAAAATGAATAATTTTGGGCAATAGTACTATTAAATCACACTACTCTGAGTTTGGCGTCACGGTGGTTGTCTCGCACCTCCAGAGTCGAGGGTTAGATTTTTATTTTTTTTGCATTTGTTTGCGTGTATGTGGCCTGAGTTTGCATGCTCTCCTCCAGGTTTCCTCTGGGTACTCCGGTTTCCCACAGTCCCATGCTTCTTAGGCTAATTGGTGTTTCCAAATTTCCAGTAGCGTGTGTGTGTATGTGTGTGTGTGTGTGCCCATGGATGGATTGGCTCCCTGTCCAGGTTGTAGTTTGCCTGAGGGTTCCCGCTACCCTGTACAGGAAAAACTGCATAGAAAATGAATGAATGAATTAATGGATAAACTACCTTGAGTTGATAATTTTTATACAGTTATAGTTACATTTAATATTGTCATGCATCTGCAAGTTTGCCATGTCACTTTATCATAGCTGGCACTATTGTCAGCGCTGCTGCTTCCGAACTTTAATCAGAGCCATAATCACATGCAAATCCCATACAACACCAGTATGGTTTTCAATCTGATCGTTGTACAGCGGAAACTCTTTATTCATACTGATGCCCTGATGCATGGTATCTGTAGTGGTGCTTACAGCTAAAAAAAATTATAAAAAGGTCCATTGCATAATCGCAGGGCTGTACTAAATAAGAACGCAGTCGTTGCATCTTAATTATTTGACATTTTCAGCACACTGTTTACCCATTAATACTGTATAATGCTTTCTGAAAGAGTAATGACATCGAGGCAGCTCGATATGTTTGACCACGTAGCTTGATATTGTAGGTCACGGCCCATGCAGCTTTCTTCAAAATAATGTTCAAGGACATTTTCTCCTTGTTTGTCCCATTTCTAATCTTGTTTGGCACCAGATAAATGATCCGCCAGCGTATTTCAACCTCTGGCTGACTCTTTTGTTTGGAAGATAATCTGGATTGTATTCTGTTGCTTCACCCAAATTAAGTCTTGACGGGTTGAAGACCTCGCTCACCCCATGTCTGCGCTCCTGCATGTGTCCTGAATTTTCTGTGTCCCATAATAATATAAACTGTTATAAATTGTTGGTATAACTCATAGACCTGGTCAACGTTTTTTTTTTTTTTTTAATATAGAACAGAAATAAGAAAGAACGAATACCCAGCGTTGATCTTCACTGTTGTAATGAATTCTAATATGCTTCGGTTCCACACATCAGTCACTCTTGGCCTCTTTTATTGTCTGTCATAATCCTTTTAAATAACACTGACCTTCCAAGATCATGAACTTATCTCTAAGGTAGTCACGTCCTTCTTTAGTTGAGAATGCCACAGTTTGTAATAAAATATTTATAGGTATAGAATTTTTCAAGGGATGAGATGGTGTACCAGTGTAATAATTGTAAGAGAAATGTAGATCTCAGAAGCCAAGGAATCAATCATATATCAGATGTGATATTAATGTACAGACTTTGTTCAAAACAACATTCGATTCATTTCACATTTTTTGGTGTTAAAACAGGCTTAAAATGTAATATTTTTTATTTTCACACAGTTTAGTAATGCATAAACGCAGTAATGCATTTTTGGTGAAAAAAAGTGGTCGATTTGCCAGGAAGCAGTATCAGTAGATCCAAATTTTGGCTTTAGTTGCAACTACAGCTGTCTTTTGCGATGATCAGCTTTGGACGTTCAGATCATGGTATCTACACCCACTCTTGGTCAAACAGCTTCTGTCAGAGAGAAATGTTGAACAGTAATGCTCAAGTTTGTAGCAGATTCCTAATTGATTTAAGGTCTTGGGATTGATTGTCTTCTTACACATTCAGGTTCTTAATTCTGAAGCACGCAGGTGCAGCAGTGGCAGTATGCTTAGAGTTGTTATCATGTTGGAAGCTGAACCTCTTGCCCAGTCACAAGTCTAAATTACTTCTATGATTGCTCTGTATTTGGATTTATTCATCTCGCCCTCAACCCTCACCAATACGGCTAATGATTCAAATTATCATTAAAATCATGATGCTTCCACCACCTCCATCTTGCTTCCCTGTGGCTATCATGTTCTCAGAAGCATCTCCCCATCAGACCTGAAAACCACAGGTCTTTTACACATGCTTGCTGGGTTGCAAACATGAGATTTCACAAATGTTCTTTTAAATTTGTATTTTTATCCCGCCTTGGATCTGTGTGCATGGAATTTGCGCGTTCTCCCTGCGCCTGATGGGTTTCCTCCAGGTACTCTGGTTTCCTCCCGTAGTCCAAAGACATGCAGTTTAGGCTCATTGGAATTTCCAAAAATCCAGTTGAGATGGATTGGCCCCCTGTCCACTTTGCCTCATGCCACTCATGCTCCAGGCCTCCCGTGACCCTATGCAGAATTCGTGGTGTGGTTGCCCTGTAAACATCCTCTCTTATCTAACTTGTGGGTCTTTCCATCTCCTTCATAGTTAATTGGCCTTCTAATGTTAATTAATGCTTGTTTGTTGACTAATAGACTTCTCAGGAAGGAATAAGCATTTTGCACTTAATGCATTGAGTTACATACGTTATACATTTTCAAAGCATTCTATTTATACACATTATGCACATGTATTATAAAAGAGATCATTATAACCCCGCTTTCTAAAACCACTAAAAAACAAAGGATGTTAGCGATGGGTTTTTTCCAATGGTGTTGATTTCTTCTATATCACCATTGAAATTTATTGAGAGGACAGGGGTGGCTCAGTGTGTTAAGGCTCTGATTTACTGATCAGGAGGTCTGCAGTTCAAGCCCCATCCTAGCCAGGTTGCTGTTGTTGAGCAAGGCCCTTACCCAGGGGCGCTGTATCATGACTCTGACTCCAGTTATGCGCGAATATGCAAAGAAAGAATTTCACTGTGTAGTACTGTGTGTATGTGACAAATAAAGGCGTAACTTTATTGCACTGGAAAGACCTTGTAGTGCAGACTGACATAAATAATAACATAACTTTACACAAAATGAAGTTACAATACGATCACACTTGACTTACTCTAAAACCTTCAATCTAGTAGTAAATTTTTATGAACAACCCCAGTTGAGAGTCATTAACACATCATCATGCAACATGCAGTCCAGCAACTGGTTGTGAGTGTTTGCAGGTCTACCTTTGTTCAGTTGTGTTCAGGACAGCCTGATGACAATGTGGAAGACAGGTTTCAGTAGATTGTTTGAGCCTAAAGACATCTGAAAACTGGGACACATCCTTCTTTTTTGCTCAGCTTTTGAGAGAAATGGTTTTGTACACTGTAGTAAGTCTGTCTCCTTTTACCTGTTGGCTTTGTTCRTAGATGAAACATAATTTTGAGGGTTGCAGAAAAAGTTGACACTCTGGCAGCCCTGTCATTAACTTCTCTGAGCACTGGGCGACATGATTCATGCCCTAGTGGAGCTAGGTAAGCGCTTGTTGCAGTTATTTTTGACCCCAAGATGTAAAAGTAAATCATTGGAACTAAATGGGACTATTGAGCTGACACTGGGTATGTTGGTAAATGACAAAAAGTGCAAATAGTGGGTCTAGACAAAGGCTGAAAAATCCATTTTGAACATAAGAAATACATTTTTCCGGGGGTTTTGGAGGTCTTAACATGCTCCAAAAGTCAGGAAAATCAGAACACAGAATGGAATCTGCTGCCATTAGGACGCCTTATCCACTGGGCCCTGTGCTGGGTCTGGCACATTTCCTTTACAGGAGATTTTGCTTCATAACTCACACACACTTCCGTGACTAAATCTAAAAGTCGGGACACATTTATATCTCTTTGAGCTGAACAACTTTTGCTATGCATGTCATGGGCTCTACTCAACAGGACGTCAGCTATTTTGGGTTGTCTGCAAAACGCACCGCATAGAATCTGATATACTCCTCTTTGGGGATTTATGCAATCAGTTCCAATATTGATTGGGGCAATATAATCTCAAGACATTGAGGATGCAAAATTGCAAAGGGATTTATGATATCTCAAACGATTCGGCCGTGGTGAAGCCTTAAACTAATGGCAAAAACTGGCTAATAAATTCCTTAATTATATATAATTATATAGTTATACTGTCTAATATATTATGTCAATGGTAACCTTAACAAACGCAATATGAGTGACATCATATTTAATGACATCACATTGCCCGACATCATAAGTGTGATGCTTTTTTCCAGCACCTTAAACCTATGCAGAAAATTGATTAACAACAGGTTGTGTGGTGCGCCTGGGCGGCACTGGAACAGGTGCTTGGGCCCACTCATTGTTGCTTGCAACTATATTTTTTCTTCAGCATTGTCCCATTTATCCTTGGAGTCACGACATCAGATCATTTGATCTGCAATATCTGGCACAGGATTTTACGCTTGATGCCCTTCCTGTTGCAACAATCCCATTTTTATATGGACTGGCAAAGCATGCAGTGGCTGGGTTGTATGGGGCAGAGCATTAAGGTTCTTGCCCAAGATCCCCAGTGGTGACCCGGGGTTCGAATCCCTTACCCTGTGATCAGCAACCCAGAGCCAGTAAATGAATAACAATCTTCATAAATCATAAACTGTAAAAGCCAGTCATGTGCCAATATGCAACTGAAGGAGACCATTTCACTGGTTAAAAGGGTTTCTCATATAAAGGTTTGTAGGTGTTTACCAGTTTGAGTATTGCTATAACCAAGACCCAGAATTGATGCCTTTTTCAGTTCTCACATTTTACCTTGCAGAAATGTCACATGTAATTTATTACTTCATTTGAAGGATAAAAAAAGCAAGTTTCAGCCGACTTGAATTCACAGTTCAACCCGTTCTTCATGCCTCCTCTTTAGATCAAATGAGAGATAGATTTAGAAGCAATGGTCACACTCCTAAACGTTTTACAAATCCGGTTTCTGACTAACAATGTGACTCACACTAGTCCGACTCTGTCTGAAGTCTGCGCTCAACTTTAGTTCATGAGAAAGTTGTTACCATCTGCGATGAGCTGTTAAAATTCTGCTTCCTTGTGTCCAAGAGCCTCTGAGAGCCTCTGATGCATAGTGAGTTTTGTCACTAGCTCTAGCGGTTGGTGATTCACTGTGCCAAGAGGATGAGCTCCATAATTTCAGACTGAAGCGTGAATCTCGGCTCCCCGCGCAGATCAGATGACACATCGGCGCAAGGCAGCGTCTCCATGCCAGAGACACGGGGAATAAATTATCCTAATATCAGACCATCATTGTTGTCTTTAACGAAATCGCCACTACAATATTTCTTTACCACATACGAACCCTGGCAGGACTCTTCATGTTTTGTGTGTGTGAGATCGCACAAGTATGCATATGTCCTCTCTGTGTGTGTATTTAAGTATTTAGATTTAGATTAAGCAGGAGCATGGGTCAGTCGTTTGCAGCACTGCCGTGCATGCAGTACTCAGCATGCATGATGGATAGTGCCCTCTAGGATGCCCTTAGGTGTGCGTTCAGTCAGTTGCGGCGTACGCAGTAGCTAGCGGAGAGGTTCAGGGAACAGATGGAACGTGGATGCGGCCTGCGTCTGAACACGGTGCTGATGTACACACCTCCCACGTACTCCCGGGCCGCTTAGCATGGAGAGCTTCCAGACCAAGGCTGGCACCGAGGAGGATCTTGTCACCATCTGTCTCCCAGGACGACCTCCTAACAGAGAGCCGTTGGCCCCCCCCCTCGCCACCCCGAACACGCTGGTGCGAGAGACTGAGAACTATGTCACTTAGCTACATGAGAGGTAGTAGTGCATGACTGTTGGCAGCAAGCATCACCATTAGACAATTCTATTTGTATCCCCTGTGTGCACCACCTGCTGAGTCTACAAAAACAGATGACGGAATGTTTATTGTTGGGACAAGACTTCTTAGCCAGATTTTTGGACTCAATAATAAAAATTTGGATCCTGGTTTAGTTGAGATAAACAGCAGTTGGCTGTAACTATAAATGTGGCTTTATACAGTATGCAACTGAAGGCCAAAATCTGGTGTGCGAATGTGTGTTTTGTAAGATTATTGCCCTGTTTATGTATTTATTTATTTATTTATTTTCATGGACGCTTGCTTTATGAGTTCCACAAACAGACAGTTAATATCAGACCTATTTTCATTTATTTTGTTATGAGGTCTTGCACTTGTAATATCTATCGATGGTGATGCATCTCCATGAGGAATGCATGTAATATGGCAGGTAAACCTGGTTTAAGCAATAACAACCAAYACTCGCATTGGAGCCGTAAGAAATAGACCATCTTGTAGTCATCCCTCTTGGTTCCACTTAAAGTACTGTAGCACCTTAAAGAAGTTTTTATTTGTCCTTTTGAGGGAACGTCTGGAGGGGAAAGACTTCTCAAATGGTTCCAAATGCAACATGGAGAATTACGCTCATTAAAAGAACTACTGAGGAGCTGAAACCTGTTTTTTCCTGGTCAGTCTTATAGGGGATCTTAAGTGTATCCCAAGAATTGTGTGACTTTACCCTGGATTGGTTGCCAATCCATTTAAAATGTATATTTTTATATAAACTTTAGGGCATCTACAATCGTCCAAGGGGAACGCTTAACAGTGGTACATGCATACGACCCCCCTTAAGAATATTCGTCTAAAGACCTGAAATTTTGCAAGAAGTTTGCATCTGCTCATACAGAGCATTTTCGGCATATGAATTACCCAACCGAATCGAACCGAACACCGGCTACGTTGCTCGTACATCCGGGAGCCGATCAAAAAAGCTAACTGAAGTAAGTTTACCTATTTTTTGAGTTTTTTTTTTTTTTTGGCCAAGATTTAGTGTAGACATAGCACCATACCAATGGTAGCAAGATCAAAATGGAGCTGCTTTCAGTTTCGTTTTTAAAGCAGCCGATAGCAAGAGGAATCATAAATTAAGGTTAAGTGAGGTTTAATGTCTATTTATTTGACTTCATTTAGATGTTTTCTTTTCTAAATGTTTTGATTGTTTTTATATGCAAAAGTTATATTGTGTGATTATAGTGTTGGAAATTGGTAATATTTTTGGGTGGCTCGAACGGATTATCTGCACTTACATTATTTCCTATGGGAACATGTGTTTTGCAATACCAGTTTTCGCCTTAAGAACGCGCCTCCGGATTAAATTGGTATGTCCGGATACTGCTGTATAAGATTCTTTGATATGTCTCTGTGAAAGAAAAAATTCAACACAGAACCCTACAACAAGAGCATTTCCTTATGAAAAGGTTGTAAATGCAATACCTGTAGGTGATTTAGAATCCAGTTATCGATGTGGCCTCGCATCTTCAAGGTCAAGGGTTTGATACATGCCTTGGGTTTGAGAATGCCTGTTCTCTCCATGCTTGGTGGGTTTCCTCTGGGTACTTAAGTCCAAAGACATGCAAGGTAATAATGGGCATGCCCTCAATGTGTGTTTGAGTGAGTGACTCCTCTTGCACTGGGTCCCCTGGTATCGGCTCCAGGCATCATGTGACCATGTACAGGATAAGCAATATAGAGAATGAGTGTGTGAGTAGGTGTTTAATAGATACATGTATGTAAACCTTCCAAAATCCTGTCCTAAAGACCAGCTGAACTTGATAGCCGCCAACATGCTGTGTTGTATTGTTGGAGCGTTGTTCAAGACTCCAGTTCAAATGACCTAAGATTGATGAAATGGGATAAACAAGGTGGGAATAGGCCTAGTGGCATAGTGGTCAGCACTGTCGCCTTGTACCTCCAGGGTCCAGGTTCGGTTCCCTTTGTTCATGGAGTTTACATGTTCTCCTCATGATTGGTGGGTCCAAAGACGTGCAGATTAGGCTTGATTGAAGTTCCCAAGTTGCCTGTAGGGTGTGAATGTTGACTGGAGGTCCTACCAGGGTCCCAAAAAAATCCCCCCAAAATGTGAATAATACAGTGGTAATCACCAATGGCTTACACGGTCCCCAGGTGGACTACCAGTTGGGGTGGAGGGAATGGGGTCTAGTGTTACCCCAGTCTAGAAACCATTTAATCATTTTCATTAGCATATCTAAGAACATATTCCATCCCTAAACTCATTCTGTTAAGAATCCAAACGCCTGAGGTTTTCAGGCCGAGGCAAGTTAGAAGCCGGAGTATTACCACAGAGCAAAAGAATCAAAGCAGAAGACAAAGATTATTCAAAAAATTTCCATTACTTTGTGGAGGAAAAAAAAAAAGAAATATCTATTTCCCCACATGACTATTAGAACATTAAATCTGGTTCAATTCAAACATTCGATTAACTACAATCTCTTTACAGCGTCCCGTCTTTCATCATCAGCAGATTTTGATAGACCAGAGAAAGGACGACCAGAGCGTGAGGCACTGGGATTCGACTCCAATCATTAACGTGGGTCGGGATCAGTAATTACGTGTTCAGAGGGGAGGCTGTGGAAAGCGCTGCCGAGCGGAGGCTAATGAGGCCACAGTTCGGGGCGGAAGAGCAATGAGCGAAGAGACAAAAAACACATCACATGTAAGCACAGACACACACTAGGGGAGGACGAATAAACAACAATAATAAGGCACAAATGTATAACTCAGGGCTGAAGAAACCAGCGTCGAAAACAAAGCGAAAAAGATCAGAATCGGAATCCTCTAGACCTCGGCTCGTGCTTGCAGTCAGAGCTGCAGGCAGTATACGAACAGAGCGACGCCGGTGCTGCCGTGTTAAAAGACTGTTTGAGAGGGGCTTCTTCTGCACTCCCCCCCAAACACTCTCTTTAAGTTTGTCAGCACAAGACTCCTCGTGTCACCTTGCGTAGGATGGGAACTGAAGTCACTTTCAGATCGCGCACAAAGCCTCATCGAGCTCTTTTATTTAGGCTCTCGGAGCTGCCGAGCAGGGTGCTGGAGCACGCTCGGTGAGAACAACCTCTGATTAGCGGGAGTAACCTACACGAGACCCACATTTACTGCGGAGTTAAAGAAAGTTTGAAAGCTTTGTATTCAATCGTATAACAACCGATGCGATGCCTTAGGGAATATCAAAGGAAACTTTCAGTGTTTTTCTCAGGCGAATCTCTATGAACTATATCTGTAATATACGCCTGTTCACCAGATGAAAGAAAACTGACATATTTTGTTGTACTGAGACTGATTTAAATTTTTTTTTWAAATAAAAGCCTAAGGACAGATTTTGGTTAATAATCTTCTAATATCATTGTAACWTATTACCTCTAAAGATTATACTTTTTACTTTATTAATATCACATGAAATATTTTTTATTTAATCTATTGTTTAATGTTTGGAATTCTTCCAAGTTATTTCCTATCATTCCCAGTCTCTCTTTTCTTTTTCTTAAAAAAAAAAAAGAATGCAGCTTGTCGTTACAGAGAAACCATCCTGATGACTTTCCCGCGGAATAATCTTACCGACAAATTAAAACTGGAGGCTCCTTTGACAAATATTAAATAAATATCTCCTTACAATTTTTCATCAAATTTTTTATGATGAATTATGATGTCAAAATTAGGGCTGTCATCATTATTGTGTTAATGCATGTAATTAATCTTGAAATGTTAATGCGTTACTTTTATAAAAATGCTAATTAATCACATGACCATATACTCATTTGACCCTAATGGCTTCCCATAATGGCAGCGCAGGATCGTTATTTACCCGACTAAGTAACGCAGATAATAAGATCCTGAGGCTGAGGAAACATCACCAGGTGTTCTGAATGGCAAGTTTAATTATAAAAAACTTCTAGATGGAAATTTGGAAGAAACCAAAGTTTTTTTTTTTTAAGACTATCTTAAACATACAGTAAGATGTGGGAGTGGTGGCTCAGAAGGCTCTAGGTTGTTGACTTTCAGACCTGAGGAGCCGGGTTTAAGCAGTTCTGTGGTGGGTTGTCGCAAGGCATTTTGGGAGTTTAGGACGCAAAAGCTACGCCAGAGACCAAGTAGTGATGGTAGTGGTGGTGTACAATGCGATGGCGTTTCACTAGTGCTTGGATACCATCAAGGTAGAAAGATTTCTCAGTATGCTGATCAGACTGCCTGCCTCATGTCTGAATCACTGGCCTCCCAAGAACTCCTTTAATGGCCCGAACATGTGGAAATGGCTTGGAGTGAGGTCATGGGGATGTGGCGATAATTCCCAGCCGAGTTCCTGGAATGTGCAAGTAGTGTTAGTGAACAATTGTGTGTACAGTTCTCACAGATGGATGCGTCTCTTCTACAAGTTGGTGACAAGTGATCTGTCGATTTTTAAAGGATAAGGCATTATACTCATTGAGCGTTCACAGGAACGACCACAGTGGGCTCCAAGCCACCTCAACCAGGATCGTTATTTACGGACGTACAGCCTTCTTTAAAACGTTTGCACTATTTAAATGTTTTACTGAGTCTCATCACTGTACCATGCTGTAGACTGTACGTCTTCTGTAAATGTAAATCGGTTTTACGTCTCCATTGCCATTACGTTTTGACTTGAACGCCCGAATGGAAGAGCTTTTGTACTGATCCGTGCACATGCCTCACCACTCATTGTGTTCAAATGGATCAAACATTTAAATGGATAAGGCATGATTTTTGCATTACCTAACATGCAATGTTACAAAGACGTAAAGTTTCTATTATTCCTGTGGGCAGCATTAATTACATTTAAGTAATATAGCTAATTTATTTTCAATTTAATTGGTTACTAATGTAAAGGGGAAAAAAAAGCACAGTAGAGATGGCAGTGATGACTTTGTTGTACTAAGGGGTAACATCACTGTCCACATGAATCGTTACATCCAAGACCCAATCAGGCAGTCAAAAATATTTCTTGCCTAAAATATTATGTGAACCAAGGCTGTCATAAATTAATAGGAAATAAATTAAACAAATACAAAAAAATCAGTTTTTCTGAGAAGGCTAAAGGTTTACGATTCCTGCCTTTTAATTTTTATCTAATGCAGATATGCTGACCCTTGACCTGAAACACAAACACCGTAAATAATTCAGTTCTTGGCATACAGCAACTCACCGAGCTAGCACACCAACCCAGATTATTAAACTATCTCCAAGTTCTGTTTGCTGCCTGCACAAATCCTGCTTTACTTTTTCACCTTTAGCTAAATTATGCATGACATGAGAACTAAGGGTATAATTTCTAGGTCACAGTAGTGTAAAAATGCACTTAGCTCCTGAGTTGCAGGCTCGAGGCGCTGTGCATTTGTGCGTCGAAATGGCGCGCGCATGGATGTTTGTTGTTACCGCGTGCAAATTTTAGAGCGACATAAAAAGCAAACTGCTACGGGAACGCACGGTTTAACACTGAAGACACGAAAAAAAAAAAAAAAAAAAAAAAAACGATCGCGAAATCATGTATGGCAAAGGTATATTCATGTATTTGCCTATTAGCAGAATAGTTATATATAAGAACAAGAATAAAATGGAGAGGGAATTATTATTACTTCAAAACAAGCAATTCTTGTCCAATCTCAAAACGTGTTCATACAATAGGCTACATGTGAAGTTATGACCTAGTTGTATCAGTTGACTGTTTTATTAAAAGAAGAAAGAGAAGAAGGAACATTCCAACTTTGGGTGACTCATGAAATATTGAACATCTTTTCTTATAAATGCGACTACAAAAAAAGCTCACAAACAATAACAACAACAAAAAAAAGGCACCGCATGAGTGCTTCACCAAAGTATTTTTTGCAAAAAAAAAAAAAAGAAAATGCTAAGAGAAAACTAAGTAGGACACAACTTTATGGAAGTTTGAAACAATAGATTTGAGCACAGGAAGTTAATGTTTACTGCCAATAGCAAGCATCATAGATGCTTTTTATCCAGTGAAACCTGGGATTATTAGCTACTGAGAAATGTCTGCAAACAAACAAAGAAATTTTTTTAAAAAGGTCTACCACAAAATGTTGAGAATACAAAACTCCCTTTATTAACTAGAGACTGCATACAAGCTTGCCGTCTGCATACTTATGTACATCTTATCTGTTTGTCATAAGACTACTGAAGTCTTTCCGTTTGGCCCATTAAAAGCAAATTGTAGTTTCAAAAGTCTACAAATGTCCATACAAGCAGGGTCATGGACACATATGCTTTGTATTTGTCCATCGTGTCTCCTGTAACGTCTGTAGATTTACTGCCGGCAGGTGTCATGAAAGGCCTCGAGGGTACGGAAATCCCTCCAGGTGGGAGGCAAGCCGTCTTGTAGAAACTTCCCACAGCGCTGACATGGCGTCTGGAAAAGCTTGATGTAACTCCTAAGCCAAGTCTGCAGGAAAGAGAAATTTAGAAAAGTAAGACGTGTCACTCATTCATTCATTCATTTATTAATGTTCTATGCTGTTTATCCTGGACAGGTTCACGGGAAGCCTCAGGAAACTTTAGGCAGGAGGTGGATCACCCAGAAGAGGTGTCACTTGCTTGTCTGTCACCCCACAATTGAAGCAACAGCATCTCTCTCAAACTACTGCGCAAGGTTTGATATCAGTTTGATAAATACACTTGCAGGACAGTACCCTCCTTTATTGGTGCTGATAAATGCTTAAATTGCCTGAATGCGTTGCTCTGATTGACAGGGGAAAGAGAAATGCCACACGTGCCACCCAAGAGACCAAGAACAATTATGTTCTCTGAGACTCTGGCCATGTATTGCCTTGTGGCATTACTTGAATTAGACCTTGCGCTTACAATCTCCCTCTGATAGGGCAAACAATTTAATGTACCACTTTGAAGAAAATGTCAGTAGCTTTTTATAWATGGCGAACTAATTGTAGGGCAGTATCTCAGATCAATGTGTGAGAGTGCATGCTCCAAGTATCTCATAGGAAACCTAGGGCCTGCGAATAAGGCCAGAAAAGAAAAGGTCCTGATTCACTGATGAGAAGCTTACACCTGACTGACTGGTTTAATTGCATTGGCATAAACAGCATGACCTTGGTATGGGGCCAGGATTCCTCACAGCAGGCATGAGGACATACATGTACACCCCAGTGATCTGAAGCTGGTGACCTGACCCCACACAGGCCAGTGACTGTTTACTGCCCCCTCTCAAAACCCATTGACTAATTTAAGATATCCCCATTTGCTTCAGACGTGACCACAGTATGCAATGAAATGCAGAATAAAAGTCAATGCTGGCCATGATACAGCACATCCTGCCACATATAGGAATTAGCAGGCAAAGAGATTAAGGTTGTTATGGCCTCCAAATTCCTAGATCTCAATCTGAACATCAAGCATCCACGGAATGTATCGGAAAAACAAATCTGATCCATGGAGGCCCTACCCCGCAACCCACTGTGGCACCAAGGGCCCATTAGTGGCAACTCCTTTTGTAGACACCACAGAGGCCTTGTGGAGACRTGCCACAAGGTGACACAGATGCCTTGGGGCACAAGGGGAAACCAAACCTAGGTTGTTTTAATGTTATTATAAATGTAAATAATGTGTAAAAAGGCGGCACGGAGGTGTAGTGGTTAGCACCGTCACCTTGCAGCTACAGGGTTCAGGTTCGATTCCGGGCCAGACTCACATTCCTGTCTGTGTGCAGAGTTTGCATGTTCTCCCCGGGTTGGGTGGGTTTTCCTCCGGGTACTCCGGTTTCCTCCCACAGTGCAAAAAGCTGCAGATTAGGCTAACTGGCGTTCCCAAATTTCCTGTAGTGTGTGTGTGTATGCCCTGCCATGGATTGGCACCCTGTTCAGAGTGTACCCTGCCTCCTGCTCCAAGTCTCCAGGCCTCCCACGACCCTGAATAAAGTATAAAGCAGTATAGAAGATGAGTGAGTGAGTGAGTGAGTGAGTGTGTAAAAAAGAATGTCTTAGGGGTTGTGGTTGTACAGATACCCACAGGATGATTTCAGCCGGAATTCTGCACCTTGTCTCGTGTACTACGCATTTTTGTTCCCCCATCTTCGGCTCATTCAGCTCACGTGGTATTTATCACAACTGTCATGAGCCAAGAGAAGAACTGAGAGGTGTGAGACTGAGAAACAAATTGGTCCTAAACTGTGCTTAGTCATGATATCTGTTGAAAAGATGCTGAAAACCTTCACGGAACCGCTGACGTATACTTGAAGACTACACAAGTGCCCACATTCCTGACTCAGACACACGACTTTTTCTGTTGGACAAAAGCGATAGAGGAACGGAGGAATGACTGGGGGATGGAAGTGTAAATAAAAAGACAAAACAAAAAACAAAAGCCATTTCTAGACCTAGGCTTTTACAAATAAAGCACGGTCTTTGTTAAACACCTTTGTTAAAGGTGTGGTTCAGTTTTACAGCCAATGTGAGAATCACAGGAACATGGAAGAATGGGGTAGCCAAGATTTCAGCCATGTTTCACTTTTTTTTTCACATAAATGATACTCTGACAGATGTTTTTTTTTTCTGTTTGTGTATATGGACATCATGCTGCTTATGTCATATTCTCTTTCTGAAAACATAAGCATATTAGACAGGTGCTCACTCAACTTGGTATCCCACCAAAACAGAATTCATGGTTGGCACAGCGGGAACTGTTGGCCGTCAACCTGGCATAGAGGAGCGGCGACACCGACTGCAGCGAGCCATACATCAATTTCAGGCGTACCATCTGGCCCTTACATGTTCTCCCAGAGTCAGTTCTGTGTCCGGCCCGATGCTACCTGCCACTTTGGCCAATTCTGTGCTGTTCCTACTTGTATATAGTCCAGTCCCTGTGGTCCTTTCATGCCTGTAAGTTTAATTATGAACATCTGGGATGTCCTTGGCTGCCAGGGGTCGATTACGGCGAATGACTGAAGCACGTTGAGAAAGGGAAGCCATGATTTCCTACATGATCTGGCGGACCACCCATGAACCAAACCTTGTCGTTGTCCAGTATTTTCTTAGATTAAGATGCAAACGTTGGATTTTTAGCAATGCAGTTTGCTGCTCCACTAGAGAAGATGAATTAATTCGTTAATTTTTAAGTACAGTAAATGGTTGATTTGTGCCTAGTTTCCTGTGAGGCTTTGCTAATGTACTGACTTTACAGATCCTTCCAAATTAATGTCTTTAGGAATACAACTTAGGGATGGTTAATAGCATTTAAAAACATTTCTATCTTAATGGGAGCTGTCTGACCCACCTCCAAATCATGARGGCTTTTTCAAGGCAGTTACAGAGAATCTATGGCAGTGTGTATTAGTGGTGCAACACCTTACTAAGACACCTTATGTTTTATTCCCCCCCCCGCTTTAATTCATCACCTATCTTGTCAAAAGTGAGAAAAGTTGGACTTTCCGCCTTCCGCCACCACTGGGATGTTATGATTTTTCCTTCACATCGTCTGGGGGCAATGACGATAACAAGTGAGAAAAGTCTTGTGCAGGAGCTGAGCAGCATGGCACGGACAGAAGGGTGTAGTGTAATTAAAAAAACACCAGGAAGAACTCACCATGAAGGAGCGAACCACCACATCGGGCATCTGGGGCAGCTGGTAGTGCAGCAGTGCTGTGGTGGCATGGTCCGTCACCTGGGCGCAACAAACATCGGGATGTGTTATGGGCATGGGAATTATGTTTCAGTGCATTAAGCAAAGTCAGATTATCGAAGTTAAATTCTCTTTCGTCAGACTGGCTTTCACTTTAACTGGATTTTATAACTGTGACTGATGATGTTTGTCATTTCAAGTCACTCACTGATGATCATGGTGTGTATTTCTGGGCACAGACTTGTAATTTAAACCCTCATCCTCTGTAAATGATCTATAAATATAGATTTGTAATAGCTTATCTGGCTCCGAACATCAAGACAAAGTGCTACGAGTGTGGTTCAACAAGAATAGTCATTAATGCGTTCCTTGCTTTTAATCGAAGTCGAAAAAATATACGACCTTGAGGGGGACGGTTTATTCATTTATTTTAGATTCGGTCTTACTCACTTAAAATAGYGGACAAGTCTATCTCCGCAGATTGGATCCCTCCAAAAAACTGAGTCTCGTCATGCCTACTGCTTGCTTAATAACCATATGTGTAAGAGAAGCAGGTTGAGTTTAATGATTATAAAAATCAACCTTATTACTGGACACATTTAAAAAAAAAAAGGGGGGGGGGCTGGTTGGAGGGATTGCATGGAGTCATTCGCTGAAACGTTAATCCCATTTTCAATCTATATCTCAGACACTGAGATTAATGTTTTTGTTTCATTTCCCAAAAGATCGCCATCTCCTTATTACTTTCTTCAAAGCCTCATCTCCCGTCACTAATGTAACTGTCGCGAGGTACTACAAATGAACAATTTCATTCTACCACATCGCTTGTACTCTGTCATCATT